>WAAG01076680.1:124414-230045 GCA_013390105.1 Tichodroma muraria
AAAAAAAAAAGATTGTAAATTTTTTTTTTTAAAAAAAAAAAAAAAAAAAAAAAGAAAACAGTGAACTTTTGGAAAAGGTCAGTCCCTGTTTTAGAAAGTTACGGAATTATGGCAGGCACACCTATGTGTGACTATAAAGATAATAATTTGCCTTTCAGTGGAATTAAATCTACAGATCCTCACTGTCTGCTTCATGTGTACTTCCAACCTGAAATGGTGAGTGTATTTTTGAACCAGCTTTTAATTAAACACTAAAAATCCAGATGTAAATCAGGTTTTTGTTCAGATTGGCAAGGACATGTCTGGAGGGCTCCAAAGCATCCCCAGCGCTCACGGGGCTGCCTTGCCTGCAGGATTTCCAGATTGTGTTGCCTGGCTGCTGTCCTGTGCAATGGGAGCAACATCCTGGCATTGGGGTCCGGATCCTGGGACAGGGATGGAGCCAGAGCGGATGGGCCGATGGAGTCCCCTCCTGTGAAGAGTGAAATCCTCGAGCTGCCCGTGGGAAGGAAGCTCACTGGTGAGCTGTGGTCACCCATTGTGGAGCTGCACCTTCCTCCAGGACCTGCTCCCTGCCTTCCAGGAGCCTTGGAAAACGCAGATTTTGCAAGAGGGGAGCGAAGGATGGAGAGACCCTACTGCTGCTGCGTTGGGATTATTTGTAGGGTCTCCCTGTGACCATGACAAGGCGTGAGCACAGGACAGGCAGAGCTGAGGGACTCCGTGTCCATACCATGAGAGACATCCAGTGAAGCTCAGACAGACCCCAAGACCTTGGCTGGATCTTCTCTTTGCCATTTAGCACCTGGACAACACGGCCCTGATGTGCCCACGTTTGCAGAAATTGGTAATACTGGTAACTTTAGCCCTTCATTTAAATTAGAGTTTCTTTTAAAGTCAATTGTCAGCCATGCTGCAAGCCTTACCAAGATTCTGAAGAGTCCACACTTGGTACCTCAAATTCCACAAGCCTTTTAAACTGCTTTAAAAGCTACAAAAAAAGAAACACAGGGATCTGTGTTTCAGAAACAGAAACACAGAGATCATCAGGGATTTAGACTTTCCTTCTGCAAATTTTTCTGTCTTAGACTATTTCTTGCCCCAGCTAAAATATAATTTTAAAATAAATTTCTCATTACATGCACATTAAAGGTAAAACAAACCATTTTACCTACATCATGTGATTTGTCATCCCATGATCTTTCTCTGTGCCATCTTCTCAAGTTTTGGTCACATCAGGAAAATAGTCTCTCATCTAAATTGCTGGTCAGTCAGAAAGGCACCTCATCCATCCAAAGGGTTCAGTTAATTCCTGACTGAATTTTACCTCCTGATGCAACAAATTCTTCATCCGCTCTCTGGGCGGTGGTGGGAGCACTTGGATGTCTTCACTCCAAAGTGTCCTGGCTCTGCTGCTGTCCCCTGGGTGCTGTGACCTCTCCGTGGAGGCAGTGGCAGCTGGAAGGACATCAGAGCAGACCCAGCATGAGCTCTGCTTGAAGAAAGGTTAATGAGAATATTTTGAGCTGGTCAATGAGGATATTGGGGCCAACTGGAATGCGGAAAATTATTCCAAATTTTAATTTTATAGCACCACAGAATGGTTTTTGTTGGAAGGGAAATAAAGGTTACAACAGGGATACCTTCAACTATCCCAGGCTGCTCCAAGCCCCAGTGTCCATCCTGGCCTTGGACACTTCCAGGGATCCAGGGGCAGCCACAGCTGCTCTGGGCACCCTGGGCCAGGGCCTGCCTGCCCTGCCAGGGAAGGATTTCTCCCTGATATCCCATCTAACCCTACTTTCTGGCAGTTTGAAGCCATTCTTCTTGTCCTGGCACTCCAGGCTCTTGTAGAAAGTCCCTCTCCATCTTTCTTGTCAGCTCCCTCCCCAGCATTTTTTTAAAAGGGCACACATTTTCATGAAAACTAACAAAACACCCAGGGTTCTTAGGCCAGGAATTGCCCTGAGATGTCCTTTTAAATCACTGGATTGAAGACTTCTCAAAACCAGGCTCAGAAAATTTTGGGGTTGCACACCAGAATATTGGTCCATATATATATTTTATAAAAACCTAAGGGGCAGAATAATTTCCTGTGCCCAATCCTAGGAGCAGTGAAGAATTCTGCTTGGTAAACCCCATCCATCCATCTCATTGTAACAAAATTATTTTCTCCCATACATTTACTGATGTTTCCTTAACCTTCTCCTTTGAAAAGGTCTCAATTCCAGGGTATTTCCACCCATTCCCGTTACACAGAGCCCAACACATCTCATTGTCAAAGAGGGGTGGGGGTTTTTTGGTTTGGGGTTTTTGTTTTGTTTTGTTTTGTTTTTTCTTTTTCCTGACATTTCTGTATTTTGCAATTCCTTGTCATTGCCCTCCCCATGTATCACCCTCTGGAGTCTCTCGCCTGCCTCAGTGTTTACAGCTTTCCAAATATTTGTGGTTTGTTATCACGCTCCCTTTGACTGGGTGTTTGCCAAGCTTAGACATATTCCACTTCACAAACCTATCCCTCTTCTTCTCTGACAATTGTTAATGTGCCCTTCTTCTTTTCCTTCCGTTTTTTTTTTTTTGCCTTTTTTTCTCCCCTGTCTCCCTGCATATTGCCAGGCCCGATCTCTCCTCCTGTCTAACCCATTCCCATCTAGGACTTTTTTGACTGCACCTCCATCCCACTGGAGTCTGTTCTTCCCAGTCAAGCAGCTGATGCACTTTCAGTCACACCTGGATGAAAGATGAGCAGCTGAAAGATGGATTTCCATGTTCTTCTTTCTTTGGAGTTTCCTTTTTGTGGGCTGAAAAGCCTCCTTTCCTCAGGTGTCTCCACCAGCAGACCACTGGGAAGGTTCTTCCAAACTTCTTGGAGTGAAATTGCTGCACTGGTTCCACCAGCTCATCCTGCCCCAAAAAAGTGCCTGTTCATTTCCAGTTTCCTTCGTGCTGAAAGTGTCATTTTTCTCCACAGAAAACTTTAAATCTGCTCTGCAGACAATCATAGGGTTGCAGAATCATCAAGGCTGGAAGAAACCTTCAAGCTCATCCAGTCCCACTGACACCCCAGCACCACCAGCATCACCCCAGAGCCACGTCCCCGAGTTCCATATCCAAATCACAGATTGGATACAGCCTTCCTAAACAGGCACAAGAACTTGGACTAAATGATTGCCATGGTACTTTTAGGCTTCCAAGCAGTTCTAAGAGGATGTGAAAGGTAAGTTTTAAGTTTTAGGCACGTCTTTTACTCAGTTAGTTCATATATTTTTGTGAAATTACCAGTTTGTGTCACAAACCAGCCCTGTAGATCCCTTGGGCACCTGGCAGATGGGCACAGGACTGCAGGAGTAATAGAGGGCTTAAAAAATCACTTTTCTTCACCCCATGGAGAAGAGCTGGAGGGCTTGGGAGGCTCCCCAGTGCAACCATACTAATCACTGAAATGGTCAATTTTAGGAATAATGTCCCTTTCCCCCTCTGGGTTGGGGCGCGGTATGTGTGCATTAGTGTACTCAAAATACAAGGGGAGGGGGAAGAGAGGGTGGTAATCAAAATACTCATTTGTTTTATGGTTGAAAAACACCCTCATGCTGTCTAGTTCCCAGAAACTGGTCTGGTGCATCCACACATTTCAGTTTGCTGGGATGGGAATGAATTCGGCTGACCCAGCCATGAGTCGGATCCCATTGTGCTGGAGAGGGTAAATAGAGATCATGACTAACAGATGTTGCTTTGAAGTGCTCCTATCTTTAAATACACAAGGCTAATAAATGCTGGAAAATTCTGTATTTTCTATTTCTTCCAGCATACGCTGAGGATAAATCCAGGAAATATGTGAAAGGTCCTTGGACATTGTGCTGGGCTCATATCCTGGCACAGAGACACAGCTCATAGCCTGGCTCCCCAAGGGACTGGAGTGTCTGAATGGCTGCTGGTTACAAATATGGAAAAATTCCAAGTCCCTCTGCATGGCTGTAAGCAAGCTGGAAACCTCCCACTACAGGTTTCCAGGGAAAAGACAGAAAATTAGGACCACAGCAAGTGGCACAAAGCCTTTGGAGGAGGGTTTGAGTCTCAAAACAGGTGTGAAAATTACCTTGGCTGTTCCAGGAGGTGACAGGGGAGGGGACATGCAGCCAAGGATGAAGAGAAATGAAAGAGCTTTTATCAGCAGGGAAGAGGAAGGAAAAATAGGAGAAAGAGGCAAAAATGGAGATGTAAAGAAGAAAAAGAATTCTGAAGTGCTGTCAGAGGAGTAGGAAAATGCCGTGACACTGACAGCCTTATCAACAATTTATGGAAGGGGGTGGAAGTGGAGTTTGAGACATCCTTGCAGGGGTTACTTGGTGCTGTTGGATCTGATTTGATGATGGTGACACGAGGTCAGCTCCAAGCTGTCAGCAAACAGGGAGACAATGAGAGCATCAGAACACGGGCCATTTTCCTGTCTAACCATGGAAAGTGAGATGGATCTGAGGGATGTGGAGAAGGAAACAGCAACTGGATGTCAAGAGGTTTGCGGAAAGAGAGATGAAAGCGGAAGAAAAGGTGACTGCGAGCCCGAGGGAATTTAGAGGTTCAGGAGAAGAAAAAGGAGGCTTAAAAAGAAAATAAGGTCAGGTTTAGCTCAAAAACTGAGCCCAAAGGATGGGCTGCAGAGCAGCTGTGATGTGCAATTCGGTAGGAGGAGGCAGGTCAGCACATCTGGGCTGGAGCAGCAGCCTGAGACGAGGCGACATTGGAGCGGGTAAATGTTGTACTTCATTTCTCTTTCTACACTCACCGCTTTAATATATTTTCAGCTAACATTTCATTACAATTTCCACAAACATTTCATGTCACGACTTCATTACAATGCAGGCTGCAGACGGAACAGCTGTAAAATAGCCCTGCCAATGCTGGTAATCTGTACTGGGAATGTAATATCCAGCTCCAGTCGCTGATGAGTGCTGTGCAAAATGAGCTCACTGGCATTTTTCATTTCTTCAACCACTTACCTCAACAATTAAGTGTATTGCAATGCTAAGTGGGTAGTACATAATCAGTCACTGCAGATTGTATAAAAGCATCAGACCATACATCTCTGTTGTTTTGTCATGAGCTGTACAAAGTGCTGGCTTAGCACTCTGCAAACGCCTTTATTCACTCTTGTTACTTTAATTGTACACCAAGAAACAGGAAAGTTTCATTCATACTCTGTGTGTGTCTCCTGCTCCGTGCCAAATCCAATATTCTCTCCTTTTCCTACTCAATGCAGATCACAGAGGAATGTTTTAGCACAGCAAGCTTTGAGGTGAGAAACCAGTCACTGCTTTAATATTTTTGATGTTCCACTGTCGCTACTGGAACAGCTCTTGAGCTGAGACATGGTTGGTGCTCCCAGTTACTGCTGGATTTCTATTTTCTACTCTGGACAAAAGATGAAGTGTTTGGTTTGTAACTCAGTCATCTATTTCTCAAAAGTGGCTGGTGGGCTTTACTCAGAATAGAATCATGGAATGGTTTGGGTTGGAAGGGACCTTAAAGTTCATCTTGTTCCACACCCTGACAGGCAGGGACACCTCCCACTGTGCCAGGCTGCTCCCAGCCCCAGTGTCCAGCCTGGCCTTGGGCACTGCCAGGGATCCAGGGGCAGCTCCAGCTGCTCCCTGGGCTGGGCCAGGGCTGGGGCAGCTCTGCAGGTGGGGGCTCACCTGAGGGGGCACAGGGGCAGAATTTTCTGCAGAGAGTCTTTGATTGTACCATGCATCACCACCACCCCCACCACCCCCTCCATTTTGGCACAATGTAAAACGAGAGAAATTGGAAGAAGTGAAGCAGCTGTATTTAGTCAGAATACCTGGCAAAATGTAGAGAAGTGTACGTGAGCTGACTGATGATAAAGTTTCCAAAAGACCAAAAACAACTTAGGGTCTCAAATTTGATAGACTGATGGGATTTATGTTCCTGAGACATTCCAGAAATCCCTCCCTGGTGGTTTGTCATTTAAGAAAGTCACATTCCTTTGGAAGGGCTTGAAGCTGAGTGCACAGCCCTGGGGTGGCCCTCCCTCCAGCAAAGGCAGCTGTGGGGCTGGGGGGGAAATGCCACCTAAAAATTCATAGAATTGGCCTAGTTGGAAGGGACCCACCAGGATCATCCAGTCCAACTCCTGGCACTGCACAGAACACCACAGGAATCCCACCATGTGCCTGAGATTATTTTCTAAATGCTTCTTGAACTCAGACAGGCTCCTCATGTCCAACCTAAATGGTGCAGCTTGAGACTCTGTCCTCTTGTCCTGTTGAAGGAATCAGTCAGGTCCTGATTGATCAATCCCTATTTCTCATGGAGCTGTGGCTGTGCAAGGCACCAGGAGCTTGTCTCTTCAGCAAGTACCAAAAAAAAAAATCTGTTTTAAAAGGCACGGGATCAGTATTCTAAAGGACAGCTGTCTGGATGAGAGCCAGTGTGTGCCTGGGTGGCCAAGGAGGCCGATGGCATCCAGGAATTGTGTGGGCCAGCAGGAGAGGGCAGGGATTGTCCCTCTGTGCTGGGCACTGCTGAGGCCACACCACAGCTTCCCCTGTCCAGTTTTGGACTCCTCACTTCCAAAAGGAGATTGAGGGGCTGGAGCATGTCCAGAGAAGGGAATGGAGCTGGGGAAGGGTCTGGAAAACACAGCACACACGTGTGGGGTTTCCATGCCCCCAGTGCTCCCTGGTAAAGTCTCCCCATCATCTCCTCATTCCCACACCAGCACTCTGCAGGGTTTTACCAAGTGGTTTTTGAGAGGTGTTTTGGGGGCCATGTTTTGCAGCACAGGCCTTATCCAGACTCTCTCCCCTCAGCTCTTTCCTCCAGCAGTGTTATTGCTGGTGAGAGCTGGCTGTGCAGGGCATTTTAGGATGCCCCATGCAGTGTGTCTGTGAAGGTCTGGGCTGTGCCCGATTCCCAGCCTGGAGCAGGCTGTGGTGCTGAGCCTGGGCCCCCAGGGCAGCTGAAGGAGAGGCAGAGGTGCCTGAGAGTGGGACACGAAGGCACCAAGGGCTGGAATTCCACAGTCAGTGCCCTGGGCTGGTTTTACGCCGCCGCCGCTGCTGCTGTAGCCACCGCAGGTACAACTTCAGCTCCTGAGGGTCCTGCCCTTTTCCTGTCCCCTCTGCAGGTCCCTGTGGTGAGCGTGGCAGTGTGCTCGCCCCAGGGACTCCCCGGAGCCGGAGCTCCCTCTCCTCGGATGGGTCAGGTCGCATTTGCTGGCCGAGGCATATTCCCATTTCTCCCAAAAGATGGCACTAGGATTCACCAAAACTCAACTGCTCGGCACCCTGGGTATTTTCGTATTTGTGAGAAATCCCACCAGGAGCCTCCAGGCAGTGTCCATCCCTCACCTTCCATAACCCTCTGGAGCATCCTTCCCTGGGCAGACCCGGACTGGACTCAAGGTCATGGGCAACAACAGCAGAGGGAAAATCGAGTTATCACCTGCTCAGAGCGTGCAGCAGGAGGGGACGTCTTTCCCTAGAATGCAAATATTCCTCCCCCCAACTCCCTCCCTTTACATCCTATGTTTTATTTCCGAGGCAATGAGAAAAACAAATATGCAATATTGGAATTAATCTTCTTGCACGCTGACATTATCTGCCGTAGCAAAATTGACAACATTAAGGTTTTTACTCATAAGTTAATTATTTTTTTCATTTGAACAACATAGCCTGTAAGCCTATGAACAGAGAATCTGCCTGGTAATTTAGACCTCGTTTTAAAGGTTTTTTTTTAATGTGAGTGTTTCTGCATAAAGATAATTATAGAAATATTTCCATGATTAAAAGGATGCAACTAATGAAAGTAACTTTTGGTGAGACGATTTTTCCTTGCAATTTCTATAACCTATTGAGGAGAGCTTTTTATCTGTCAGTGAAGCAATCATTTCTTTTCCTGAAAAACAATCCCCATTCCAAGATAATGGACTTTTTGTATTCATTAGCATCTCTGACGGAGCTATCACCTGAAGAGGTGGAAGTTTTCATTAAACAAAATGATAGGATCACAGCTCTATAAATGAAAAGAAGTTAAAGTGTGCAGATGAAGGATTTCCAAAGACAGAAGAATTCCATGGCTGAAAGTGCTGTCTCAGTGCATTTAATAATGAAGGGAGCACCTTGTCCAAGTAATTCACCTGCCTGGGCTGCTCAGCAGCATCCAACGACCTCTGAATCCTACAACTGCTCTAAAATCGTGCTCATTAGCAATAGCAGCTTCACCAGTGACCCTTTCTGCCCTTTTGCTTCGCAAATGTTGGTGTCTCCTGAAAGACAGGTGCCTGATTCCCACGTGCTTCCATTTTATTGTGGGAACAAAACCTAGCATGAAGCCAGAAAGATTTTTTTTTTCCCCTCTTTGTGCTACCAGCACTAAAGAGTGATTAAGAACACGAGTGTGAGAGGCAGCTGAAGACTCCACTGAGCCCTGATGCGAAAAGCCCTCGTGGCAGAGCTGAGGAAGGGGATCTCTCCCCTGATTCCAAGCATCTGAGCTTGGAGGTGTCTATCCAGCACTTTACTGGCCCTGTCCATTTTCCTGTTTTAACAGTGATCTGTCCATTTTCCTGTTTTAACAGTGATCTGCACACCCCACTCATGCATTTTTTTGTGCTTTGCAGTCCATTTTTGCTGCTCGTGTTCTTATGGCTGTTCAGTGATTTACAAATTGCCACTCACCATTGCAGCACAAATGCTAATTAAGCAGTAAAGTGGTAGCACACATTTGGGAGGAGAGGACTGCTACAGGATGGATTCACCTGTAGCCCTTCTGGGGAATTGAGGGCTGGATTCATCCAGGATATTCTAGAAGGCTGGATTCATCCAGGATATTCTAGAGGGCTGGATTCACCCAGGGCATTCTGGAGGGCTGGATTATTTACCCATGGACATTTTGGAGGGCTGGATTCACCCGTGGATGTTGTGGAGTCACTCATGGCCATTCTTAAGAAGTGGATTCACCCACGACCTTCTGGGGGGCTGGATTTACCCATGGACATTCTAGAGGGCTGGATTCACTCAGGACATTCCGAAGGGCAGGATTCACCCATGGATGTTGTGGAATCACCCATGGCCACTCTTAAGAGGTGGATTCACCCAGGACATTCTAGAGGGCAGGATTTACCCATAGCCCTTCTGGAGGGCTGGATTCACCCATAAACCTTCTGGAGGACAGGATTCACCCCTTCTGGAGGGCAGGATTCACCCATAAACCTTCTGGAGGACAGGATTCACCCATAAACTTTCTGGAGGACAGGATTTACCCATAACCCTTCTGGAGGGCTGGATTCACCCATAAGCCTTCTGGAGGACAGGATTCACCCCTTCTGGAGGACAGGATTCACCCATAAACCTTCTGGAGGACAGGATTCATCCAAATCCCTCCGGGAGGGTAGGATTCACCCATAACCCTTTCTCAGGGCAGCAGCTGGCTGCCTTTCATAAGCTCAGGAGGCCCCTGACAGAACAAAACCAACCCCAAGAAACCTCCAGCAGACAACAACAAAAGGCTTTCCTGCGAAGCAGCCCCTGAGGGTGGAGGGAGCGCCAGTCTGGGGTGTTGTGGAGCCGAGGGCACGGGGTGCTGTGAGAGGAGCTGGCACTAGATGGAGCGATGGGTTAGCGCGATCCCGCTTCGCCGGAGATCCCGCTGGAAGCGCACTCCAGGCCGGTCCTGGGGCTTGGCAGGACGGAGCGTGTTTGTCAGCCTCCTCTCTCCGAAGGAGCCGTGTGGGTGAGGGCTCGGAGAGGTGCTCGGCTGCCTTTGCCAGCCCCGTCCCACCCCAGTTCCGCTCCCCCGCTTCCATTAGCAGCATCACTGCCCAGAAACTGCAGAAAAAGCCGCGCTAATTACCAAAATTAATCATCCCCAGAGGACAGGAGCCAAACGCCAGTGCCAAAACAGGCCCTGGGTTGAGTTTGAGGCTGGCCCTGCCATGGAGGCTGTTTTTCCCACAGCCTCCAAGTCCAGCTCGTACAACTGATGCCTTGTGGAGGCTGACCTGGAACAGAGCAAAAGGAAAAAAATAGATATTTATTAAAAGGCCTCAATGGGTACACCTGGGCAGCACAAGAGCCCAGCTGGACTGCAGTCAGGATGCACCCCAAAAATGGTCACAAAATGGACGACTGGCCACGAGGTCTCACACTTCTCTAAGTTCTGGTCCATGAGCATATTGGAGTTAATTGTTCACTTATAGCTCCAGGTTGTGAAGCTCCATCCTCCTTGGTTTTCCTTCTCACTTCACCATTGTTTTTGGTTTTGGGCCTGAAAGTTGTATTGGTTGTCTTTGGTGCTAAGTTAGAAAAGGAATTGTTTTGTCTGCCTACCCTGTGAAGAGAGCTCAGTAGCACTAAACATGAAACCCAGAACTGCCCTCTAAAACAGCACAGATTCTGAAAAATACAAAAGCTAAAATTTTAGGCACCACCACCAGCAGCCAGGGGAGCAGAATTCCACGTCTGTGGCCATTCCCAGGCACCGGAGCTCCATCTGGCAAGTGCTGAGCTGCCGTGGGGAGCTGTGGGCGCCTGCCACGCTCGCTGATGGCAAATGGGACGCGGTGCTCCGAGGATGCCTTGGCACCTCACTCGCAGGAGCCTTTCATGTGGTTTCTTGGGTGTAACTGAAAGCAGCTTTTGGCCCAGGGGGGCGGATGTTTTCTGCCTTTGTGTGTGCCCTGCGTTTTGCCATCGCGGTGTGAAACGCGTCTTCTGGAGAGCGGTGGCTAACAGAGGATCTGTTTTAGCTTCGGAAATTTTAGGGGATTTTTTAGGATCTGTTTCAGCTGCTTCTTTGGAAATCTGTATCGAAAATGGTGTGGCCAGCAGGAGCAGGGAAGTGATTGTCCCACCTCGAGGGCAGGGGGATTTCAATTTAAGAAAGGCACTGAGGTGCTGGGGTGGGTCCAGAGAAGGACAACAGATCTGGGGAAGGGTCTAGAGAGTAAATCTTGCAGGGAGTGGCTGGGGGAGCTGGGAGAGGGGCTCATCCTGGAGAAAAGGAGGCTCAGGAAAGATCTCTTGGCTCTCTACAACTCTCTGGCAGGAGAGTGCAGCCAGGTAGGGGTTGGGCTCTGCTCCCAGGGAACAAGGCATGGGACAAGGAGTACCAGGAAAGGCTCAGCTTGGACATCAGGAGGAATTTCTTCACAGAAAGGGTGCTCAGGCCTTGGCAGGGGCTACCCAGGGAGGTTTGGAGCCCCCATCCCTGGAGGTGTCCCAGGAAGGGCTGGAGGTGGCACTCAGTGCTCAGAGCTGGGGACAAGGTGGGCACTGGGCACAGCTGGCACTCCATGGGCTGGGAGGGCTTTTCCAACCTCAGGGATTCTGTGATTCTGTGATAAGCCATTACTTGGGGTCGTTCAAAGCATGATTTTTTCCTCTTCTGAAGAGATGATTTTCTTTTCATCAGACTTTTCATCCAGCAGCAGACTGGGGGACAGAACAAGATCTCCTGTGAGGATTTCCTTCATGCCACCATGGATTAGGCACATGAAATCCTACTAGCCTGTACCACTCCTGACTCCAGTTTTTGGGCCACTTCAGCAGTTTTGGCCACTCTCCCACAACCCCAGTAAATATTCTGAGTGCAACTTAAACCAGCCCTGGTGTTTGATACTTATCTGCTTCGATCCTCTTCAATTATATGCATTAGTGGTCAAAACTGGGGCACCACAGGAGACCCAAATGTGCCTCCAGTCAAAGAATTGCTTTATATCTCACCAAGAACTGAGAAGAAAGAAAAAGTGATGTGTTATAGGAACTGAATCCATCATGACTGTTGTTCATTAAGTGTCTCCTTCTGTGGTGCCCACAGTGTAAACCTGAGCTTACCTTCCCAGAAGAACAAAGTTACTTTTAGCACATGAAGAGTTTTAAAAAGCTTGAGCTTTTAAAGCCTATGGAAAAATAAGCATTGAAAAAAATACAGGGAAATAATAACCTTGGGGAGGGAAAGAGGGATTAGATAATGATCACAATAAAATGGTTGTGACTGTGATTTTACCATCAGGAACGCTGCTGTAGGAATTTGAGACTTTTTTTATCATTCATCAAGAGGGAAAAAGCCTAAACAACTGGGTCAGGAATATTTTTTAGGAGCAAACAAGGCAAGCTGAGTTTGCTGTGACTTCTGGATTCAGCTTTGAGGTCAGCAGGGCCCAGTTGCTTACCTTGCCTGACCTCCTTCAACAACACAAACCTCACCATTTAATCCAGTTATTCCTGCAATGAACTAAGGGAACAGGTTCATACTTCTTCATTAATATCCTGAAAAAAACTACAGGAATTCTGTCACTCTCACCAGTATCAGCCCAAACGTGTGTTCCTGCCAAAGTTCAGCCACTACTGTGTTTGTTGCTGTTTCGTTCACTTATTTGTTTTCCATCTATCACAAACGATGTGTTCTGCCCTGTAAAAGTGCCCACACGTCAGTCAGGGAATAAGAAACAATCCCACATCCCCGAGGTGACTCACACACCTCGTGGATACTGAATCACCATTGGGATGAGGTGAACATGTGGTGTGCAAAGCAGAGCCTGGAACGCTTGCAGCCAAAACATTCAGAAAACCCTGCTGCAAATTAGGGAATTCACGAAGAGCAGCAGCAGCTCGTGAGTGATTATTTGTAACCCAAAGGCTAAGCTAACAGTTCCCAAGTGCTTCTGGCTGTCACCCCTGTAAGAGACTGTTCATTTTGTGTGCCCCCAAACCCAGAGAAATATAGAAAAATCAGCTTGGCTTTGTCTAGTTCTAGTCCAGAGACCCTCCTGAGCAGTCCACACTCCAAATCTGGGCACTGTCGGGCTAAAATATTGTTTGTTTAGTCCTATGAGCACTAACCATAAAGGAATATTCTGTAAAATCCCATAGACCACCCAAAAATCCCTTTGTGGTAACATAGCACTACGTAGGTACTCTGCAGAGCTCTGGAAACTCCATTCATGAGCCACCTGGCCAAGGCTATACTGGAAGCACATGAGATTATGGGAACTGAGTCACAGATCCCAGCACATATTGGATGCTTTTATAGGTTAAAAGTAAATAGTCTTTAAGAGACTTATTTTTTTTCCCCATATGAAGGTGATTTGGGCTGATTATTTTGTTCAGGGCTGGGCCCGTGACGTTTTGTTGTTGCTTGAACTGAGAAGTTCATGTTTTAAATCGCTGTTCCAGGGCTGCAGCCGATTGTGTGCAGGTTAATAGACGAGCCTTTGTCAAGGACATTGTGCAAACACATTTCCACAAGACATTATTGTCTGGACACATGAGCAAATATTTGCCTAAAAAGTCTAATTAACCATTGTTCAAGAACTGCCACCTGCCCCTGGGTTTTCTGGCACTCTCCTGGAAGGGACTGCGTTGTACAGCAGTGCCTTCAGCCAGCATTTCCATGGGAGCCAACTCCTGACCAATAATTAAGTAAACATTCAGCTTGCTGCCAATTATTTTTAATTTCTTTTAATAATAAAGGAAGTGTTACGAAGAAAAGGAGTAAAGGCAACCAGTCTTGCTTTAACGGCGCTACGGGGAGACACGTGGCCATGGGCTGACAGAATCCCAGAATCACTGAGGCTGGAAAAGACCTCCAAGGTCATCAAGTCCAACCTGTGACCCACCCCCATCTTGTCACCCAGCCCAGGGCTCTGAGTTTCACGTCCAGGCCTTCCTTGGGCACCTCCAGGGGTGGTGACACAAGGGACGTGCTGGGGCAGCCGCGGATGAGCCCACCAGCAGCACAAGGGAGGAGCCCATCTGTGTTGTGAAGTTCCTTTTGTCAGCTGAAGCCACGAGAAGTGATGACAGTCACGATGCCAGGGGATGGATGGACAAAAGAGGATTGTGCAGCTGTCCTGGAAAATGTGGTGTGTGACATGCCAGGAGGTTGGAGCAGGAGCCCTTTTGAGCAATGTCCTTTTGCATCTCCAGTAAAGCTGCCCCAAACTGCAAATAAATGACTTCAGAGACAAACACTCGCCCACCTGCCTTAATCTTAAAGATATATTTATACAAAGATTTATTTTGGAAAGCTACCCTCACATTCAAAGTGGAAAACCAAATATTTTTGTTTGAGAATCTTGAAGTTAAATATTTTGTTGGTTAACATTTTGTCTTCTCAGCCCTTTCTGGTTGAAGTAGTTCAATGAATTTGATAGGAATTCAACAAAATATTTAGTCAATTAAAATAGGTGTTTTTCTTAGTTATACCCTTTGGTTAGAAATTGTTTCAGGCACTTCCACTCATGGAAACTATGACTGTCCAAAATGTTTTTTGTTTTTTTTGATGTTTATATCATCTTTATTTCAAATTCATTCTTCCAAAAATAAGTGATGTTACTGCCCTGCTAAGCTGTGCCATGGGTTTTGTGGAGGCAGTTACTGCCTAGAAACATGTGATTGTACTAGATGTACAATCTTGGTTTGCTCATAAAACATTTTGTTGCCAGTTAATAACAATTATTATTACTTTTCACATCTCTCAGATTTCCCAGCTGACCAGCTCCCCCAACTCTGGCTGCAGCGATTCTGTTGCCTTCAGAGTTCAGCAGATGAGTTTCTTTGCCCTCTCCTTTGTTTCTCCTCTCATACTCCCACTACTGACTGAAATGGTCATGTTTTTCAGGACTTCAGCAAAATCACCCTAATCCTGACCTGCATGTTCTGACTTGTCCTTGTCTCATTGCAGAAAATAAGGCCCATGAAACCTCTTCTCTGTTAAGAGCTGGCTGAACCACACAAATAGAATTACAGAATTATAGAATGTTAAGGAAGGGAGTGAAAGGGATCTTAGAGATCATCCAGTCCCAACCTCCCCTGCCATGGGCAGGGACACCTCCCACTAGACCAGGTTGCTCAAGGTCTTATCCAGCCTGGCCTGGGACACTTCCAGGGCCATATAAGTGGCTTGAATTCACCCCATACTCTTCTGCATTGTCACTGGGACCTCCCCAAGCTATCACAGCTCTTCAGAGACATAATCCATGCATGGTATTCTGTACCTGAGGATTTGTGGCACCTCTGTGCTCGTCATCTCCACCCTTGCTCAGGAGATATGACTGGCAGGTGCGGGAGAACCCAACCCTACCCCAGAACGATGCGAGTTGAGTGGGGATAGCTCTGCTTGCCTGGGACACGCACACCGACCTGAGGCCCTTCACTGCTGGCACCTTTCCCCTTGGATCTGTCACTGCACTTGTGTTATGGCAACCACCAGCGCTGTTGACAAGAGGAGTAAAATAATGTCACCAAAACTGCCCCAGAATAGCCTCCCCTCCATCACTCGAGACGCCCTTTTCCAACGCCAGCTGTCAACTGCCCGCGGCAGGAAATGCTTCCTCCGGTGTGTTTTCCTCCTGAGGGACTGCGAGCTCCCAAACACGCCATTGTGCAGAGCAGGGATTCAATACACAAAAGGCTAAAAACTGCACAGCATCCTGTCCTTGCTGTTCCTAAGGCAGAGCCCTTCTCTCACTCCGCGAGGTGCCGAGGGGGCCACAGGAGAGGCACAGGTGCCTGGGCCGGCAGCGCCGTTGTCACAGCAGAGTCACATCCCCAAGGATGAGTCCTGCACCAGAGGGGAGCACATGGAAAACAGAGCAGCTCAGTGGGCTGAAATGTCCCTCCCTGCCCAGAAAAAGAGTGAAATGGGATGCTGAATGATTTCCTTGCACAAGGACTGCACGGCCTGCTGAGCTGAAGGGAAGAGAGATGCTGATGATTTATGGCGATTCCTCCCAGCAGGCTACCTCGACAACCTTCCAAAAAACACGGTCACACTGTCCTTCACTGTGCAGGCTTTACTGGCATCCTGCTCTAGGTTTGGTGTGGCAAAGGCCTTGGAAATGACTCTGTGTCCAGCCCTTTTGGAGAAGGGGGCAGAGGTGGCGGGCTGCAACAAATTGCCGCGGAGTCATCAGGAGCGCGAATGGCGTAAATGTCAGGAAATATCCTCCTGCTGCTTATATTTAGTTACTGATAAGGCTGCGCCGACCCAGAGCATGCTGTGCCCTCTCCTGTGCCTTTCCTGCCCGCTGAGGAGCCAGGGGAGGCTTGTGCAAAGGTTTCACTGATGAAAAAGGAAATCATTTCTTGCTTCATGCCAAGGTTATAATCGAGGCGTGAGGGATTTGCGCAACTGGGAAGAACCTAGACTTTTCTTCATCTCTCCTGAGGAAATTGAGAAGCTCCATTGCCAAATATCTGTTGGGAGAATCAAGAGGAAGCAGAGGTGTTTATCCTCTGGAGGAAGTGGGAGGGCTCAGGGGCTGAAGCAGTGACATTATCTCAGTGCAGGGCATGCCTGGGGCCGTGCTGGGACTCTCATCCTGTTGCCTTGGAGGAGCAGGAAGCTTCCATCCCTGAATCCTCTCTCCTGCTGATGCCCATGGTGCACTGAGCTTCTGGGAGGTCAGAAACCCCGTGGGATCTTTTATTTTAACCTCTGCTTCAAAGACCATGTGTTTTACTGTGAGTTTATGTGTGTGACTTGCTTCTCAGCCATGCCCTCCACAGCCCCCTCATTCAGCTTTTCCTGTTGACCAAAGGTTTGATTTCTCTCTGGATAAAAAAAAAAAACCCAACCAATCAAAAACACCAACCCAGAAATACCTCTCTGTGTATCTCACCCATTCCTACTTCAGCTTAATGGAAATGACTCTCTGAATTGAGTAAACAGTTCTGTTAAGGCTGTTCTACTATCCACAGTTTGGGGATTATTCTTATTATCCTGCGTTTATCTGCTCAGGAGTTGTATGTGGCTCCAGAAGAATATTATATCACATAATTAGCATATGGGGCATGTGGTTTGGCATTGCTTTCCCAGAGGAAAAATGACTTGTGCAATGTTGTGTTTTGATTTAGTGCTTTCAGGGTTTTCAGGATTCACTTTGTTTTTTTTTAATATCCTCATCCCTCTTGGTGTGTCTATTAGAGGGTGACAAGGGCCCACAGCTCCTGTGGGCAGATGATTTCATGGTGCAGGACCAGCTCCTAAAGCTCCATTTTCTCCTTAATAAGGGAATATTAAATTTATGGGGGAAATTACTGGCAACAGTGAGGTCATTCTCCACCTCAAAACTTGAGGCAGAATCCAGAAATGCTGGGCTAAGACCTGTGGCAAGTCTGTGGTCCCCAATATTGCAAAGCAAAGCTGTCACAGCTTTCTCTTGCAGCTGGTGCTCCCATGGGCTTGATAGTTTTCACATGATCCCAGAATTGTTTGGGTTGGAAGGGACCTCAAAGTCCATCCAGTGCCACCCCTGCCATGGCAGGGACACCTCCCACTGTGCCAGGCTGCTCCCAGCCCCAGTGTCCAGCCTGGCCTTGGGCACTGCCAGGGATCCAGGGGCAGCCCCAGCTGCTCTGGGCACCCCGGGCCAGGGCCTCACTGCCATCATAAGGAAGAACTCTCACCTTTAATCCAACCCAACCTTGCCTTCAGTCAGTTTGAAGCCATTCCCTCTTGTCCTGTCACTCCATCCTCTTGTAAATATCTGGAGCTTCGTCTGAAACGCCCACAAATCCCACAGACTGCACCTGGAGGTGGTTCAACCCCATATGGGGCTTGGAACCATCTGGTCTAATGGAAGGTGTCCCTGCCCATGGCAGGGGGGGGGAATAGGATGATTTGTAAGGCCCCTCCCAACCCAAACCATTCTGTGATTCTGTGATTCTGTGATTCTACCCTGGATCAGAAATGTGTGCACACAAGGTGCTTTGGCCTCTGTCAGCTCTGCCAGCTCCTGCAGAGCCTTTCTAGGAGAACTGAACAGGCTTTTAAAGTATCTGCCCATTTACACATAAAACCAAATTGCATAATTGTAGCTCCTCTCAGTGCCCAGGGAACACATCCACAGAGCAGCACGATTTGGCCTTTATACGGGAGCACTTTCACTAAATTGAACGATGCTGCAGTGGCAAAATCTGTTGTAAATAATTTATTTCACTTGTGTAAGCATGAGAAAGGAGAGCAGGAAGGAAAGGGCACCTGCATTTGCAGCCAGCCAGATTGGCATCAGCTCTGGAAATGGATCTGAGCAGGGATCAGAATAAAACTGACAATTGTTGTCCTTGGTGTATGACCTGCAATAACTGAAAAACGCCATCCAAAATAAACAGCAAAGCTCCTTTTTCTTTCAGAGGCAGCTCGTGGTGAGGAGGGGGGCACTGGGGAAGCTGCAGGGCTGCCACAGCCCAGCCACAGCTGGGAGCAGCACAGCCCCCAGAGTGCCCTGGCAGGGGCAGGACCCTGTCAGGTCACGGGGTGACAGGGACAATGCTTTGGCCCATGAGAAGCATCCAGAAGAGGGATATTTTCCAGCAGAGCCCTGTTGCTGCCAGAGCTGGCAAATGAACAACCTCTCTGACCCAGGGAGATACAAACCCTCTCTGGACCCCTCTCGTGCTCTAGTCCCCATCACTCCCTGTGCTGGGGAGGCATCTCACAGGTCCCTCTAGGAACCCAGGTCCTTCCAGCTCCCCCAGGTCCCTCCAGCTCCCCCAGGTCCCCTGGGGCCCCAGGCACTGCCAGCTGCAGCTCCATGATGTTCTGCATGGCCCACATCCCTGGGCCCGGCTGGGCTTTGCTTCGTGCCAGCCACGCTGACTTCAGCCCCAGCTCATCAGCAGCAGGCACAGTCTTCAGAGACTTTCCTTAAATCAAATCCACTTCCAAGGAAAGAAACAGCAGAAACCTTAATTCTAGCCCCTTCCTAAGCCTTCCCTGCCTCTGGGGAGGCCCATCCCACCCTCTTGGCAAAAGCAAACCCATCTCTTGCTTGTGCTTGCCCATCCTCACCAAAACTCCCACCTGAAAGGAGTTTTGGTTCCATAATCTTTTGATCCCAAACTCCACTGGTATTTAATTTTCAATGCATTGGAGGCAAGACCTCTGAACTCAACAGCACTGCTTATGATATAACCTTGACTCACCTTATCCAGAAAACTGGAAGGTTACTTCCCTCTTTTTGTTTTGCCCAGAATAATTTAAATTTAAACATGCAATACCTATCCCTGGACCCAGATACAGTTTATACAGTTGCTCCTAATAACCTTCATAAAGTCATTATGTTCATTACCTAATAATATATAGTTGGGAGTCATAAAGTTTATTTACATTAGATAGTTTCCCAGGTATGTGGAAAGCAGCTCAGTTCTGATAATCAAACAAATACCTTAAAATTCAGGAAGTTGATCAGCACACCAATTTTTTTTATTTTTTTTTTTTTTTATTTGATGAGGTGATATTCCTGCCAGGTCTGGGGTATTTCTCTTTGCTTTAATGACTTCCAAGAGCAGTGTACTTTGTTCCTTTGTTCCCTTCACGCTGCAGTAAGCAAAGCCCTTCATGTTTTCTTTCCTCTTGGACCAAAAGGAGACACCTGAGAGCTGGCCATGCTTTCAGAGGGAGCCCTTGGGAGGCTGGGGGTGGCTGAGCTCACGTCACATCAGCGCTGGTCGTGCTGTCCCATGTGTCTTAGCACAGCTCCTGAGGTCACCCTCAGGTCACAGGTGACGTGCCGGGGGCTGTGCTGCCCTTCAGCACCCAGGGACACACAAAAGGGTCCCTGTCCTTGTCCCAGCAGGGGTCCTGAGCACCCCTGCACAGGCAGGGGGGGCAGAGCATGGCCTGACACCACTCATGGGTGTTGGGTCACCTCAGGTTGCTGATCTCATTTCTTTGGCTTTGGCTTGATAGGAAGGATTTGCAAATAAGGCAAACCTGCCTGGAAATAGGCACCAGGGTTCTGTTCTGGGCTCTGCCATGGACTTCCTGAGGTGGCGTGGGAAAGCCACTCCATCTCCTGGTGCTGGGACGGGGAGGGAGAGGGAATCTCTCCTTTCTTCCTCCCTTTGTTCATCTCGTCCTTCAAGACTTAATGGCTGCTTCTCAGTGTATGAGTATCCTGAGTTTGGCCACAGCCTGCAGGTTTTGCTCTAAAATGGACAATGAATAGTAATAAAAGTAGCTATGAAATTGCTGTCACCAGATAGGACTCAAAAAGAAATGAAATAAATGGCATGCAGCTGAATTTTGTGAGTTCTCTAGGTTATGTGGAGCTCTTATGGCAGGTAAGTGTGGGAGGTTCTTGTAATGGCACTAAAAGTCCCACCAATATTTGGGGTTTTTTTGAAAACTTCAAAAATATTGTCCCAGATGTTATATCTGAATATGTATAATATTATATGAAAATATATAATATTTGGATATATACCCAGATATATATCCAAACCCAAATATTGTCCCAGAGTCAGGTAGCTGAATCTCACTTCCCACTGAAAACCAAGTTTTTCTGCTTTTAATGGTCCAGAGAAAAGCTTTAGAATATTATTCCTGGAGGAAGGGAGAGAGGTGGTGAATGAGAGGGGGAAAGAGGAGAAAGGCAGTGCAAGAGAGAGGAAAAGAGGAAGAAAGAAAGAGAGAGAAAGAAAGAGAGAGAGAGAGGGGAAAAAGAAAGAGGGAAAGAGAGAGAAAGAAAGAAAGAAAGAATGAAAGAAAGAAAGGAAAGAAAGAGAAAAAGAAAAAAAAAGAAAAAGAAAAAGAAAAAGAAAAAGAAAAAGAAAAAGAAAAAGAAAAAGAAAAAGAAAAAGAAAAAGNGGAAGGAAAGGAAGAAAGAAAGAAAGAAGGAAGGAAGAAAGGAAGGAAGGAAGGAAGGAAGGAAGAAAGAAAGAAAGAAAGAAAGAAAGAAAGAAAAAATAAATTGTTTTGTTGTGTTTAAGGTCTCATGATTTTTATGGCAGCCCTAAGAACTTCAGTGGGCTGATTGGTGGTTTCTGAATGGATATCTTTGGCAGCACAGGAATCTTACTTAAGACTCTAAACAATTATGTTCTCAGAGTCTCCAAATAAAATGCTTGTGCTTTAACAACAGTGGAAAAGTGAAAGGTTTGGCTTCTTTCCCTTTTGGATTAACAATGGCATGAATGGAAAACTGGTGCTGTGTGCTGCACTGATAAAAAGAGCAAACAGATTTGTTTCTCTCAGTGCTGGAGCACATCAGCCAGGAGGACCTGAGACAGATTTCATATGACCCTCCTGGCCTGGGGACAGGTTGTGTTGCTCTTGCCAAAAAGTGTGTCTTCTCTAAGCTAAGAGATGCCACCCTCATTGGTTTTGAAGACCTCCTCTTCTCTTAGAGTGTGTAGCAGTGGAAGATTGCTCTCCCCCAGCTAGACTGGGACAAATCCCAGCCCAGGGCATAGTTTAGGTATCACAAAGAGGCAAAAAGTCACAATAGTAACTGTTAAATATCCAGGGCTTTGCTCCCCACAAGCAAACCCACTCAGTGGATCCTGTTCAGCATAAGAATTAGAAAATCAGAAGCCTCACACAGACTGTTTTTAGGGCTTAATGCAAGGTCTTCTGGCCAGCCTACGGGAATCAATGGGTGTTGAGGGGATACTCCATGTCATGCTCTGCCTCCCACGTGCCCCAAATCTGCAGAGAGCAGCTCTTTCTCTAAGATCCCCCATCAGGCAAATCCGTGAGTTTTCCACTCCTCAGTTATGACCATGAACTCTAGCCCCAGGTCAGCTTCGAGCCACAAACCAAATCTAAATTTAATCTGGATGCAGACCCAGCCCCTTCCCCCGCTCAGAACACGCAGGAATTCTACAGGCGAATTTTGGAATTTTCCATGGTCTGTGATAGTCTCTGTGGAGCAGCAGTGTGGGCAAAGCAAGCACGGAATGGGGGCTGAGGAGGGCCAGAGGAGTGGAAGCAATTGTTTGCTTTGTGGGTAATACCTTGGAAGCCCACGAGGCTGCTCTTTAGGTAAAACACGGGAAATCAGTGGTGGAATCTGTGTCTGTAACAGTCTGTAAGGGCAGGGTTCAGCAAATGAGGCAGAGCTAGAAGGGAGCACCAGTGGGGCTGTGCTGAGACCCCTGAAGGTTCCATTTTCTCTGTGTTTGAAACCTTAGGGAGGAAAAAGAAAAGGGAATGTCAGCAATTTCTGCCCGATGTTTCCATCCTTTGGACTGTCTGTCTTTGCCCTGTGAACATTTTAAGTGGAGCAAAGTATCCCCAGTGTGTGAAAACTCAGCCCTGTTCAGAGCTCACACTAGAGGCTTCCCCCAGCTACTGGAGCTCAGCAAATCCCTGTGGCTGAGCCCTTCCAGGTAGGCTGAGTGACCAGGAATGCCTCTTTTACTATGAACTCTCAGCTCTTTGTAACCTAGATGCTTCGGAGTGTTTTTTTTTCTGAACATATTTTGCAAAACTGTCAGACTTCAGACATGCAAGTACATACAAAACCCAGTGTCAGGGTTGGTTTGGGAAGCCCTGGGTGACTTTGCCCAGGCATAATTCCAGTTAAACAGCACAAATGTTAAAATTCCTTGGCTGCTTTCAGAGTCCCAGGTCCTTACCTTGCCTTCAGGTCTGGATCAGACCAGAACTGCTTGGGAGTGATTTTCCTTTATCAGCTCCTTTACAGGTAATTTACCAGCAGTCCAAGCTGCATATTTACTCTGAAGAGCAGAAACTCCATCTTTCAGATAAGATTACTCTCCTCCAAGTAAATATTGAGCAGAACACAAGGAAGGGATGAAAACTGCAGACAAAATGGAAAGGAAATGGCTGATCAGGCTGTTAGAGAGTTAGTTCAGGTTGAAGTACCTTTGGAATTGGTCAGAAAAGAGATTAGAGGGGAAAGCAGTTCATGGCTTTGCAGGACCAAGGGCAATGCTCTGCACTGGCCTGTGATCCCTTCAAAGTGTTCACCTGCCAAGACTGGTAGGTTCAGACACTGAAAGCTAATTTGGAAAGGGTCTGGAGAGCTGGTAGAAATACTCTTGAGCTAAATGTAGCTGCTCGCTTTGGCATCCAAAGTCACCCCAACTCTTGAACAGAAAAATCAAAGCTTTAAAATCCTTTACTCTGTGGAGGGAATGCTGCTCTGCAGGGAGACGGACACCAGGCTTGCCCACTGCTCCCACAGGGGAACTTTCGGAGGGGCAAATGTTTGTAACAGACTCTTAATTGGAGGGAAGGATTCCAGGGTGTGGAACCTGGGAGAGAGACAAAAGGATGACGAGCTGCATCAGCTGCAAACCTGGGTGCTGCTTTTCCATGTGGTGCTCGGCTCCCCTGGTGACAGACACGTTATTAATACCTCAAGACAGGCCCATTTCAGAGGGGTGTCTGCAGCTGTGGGGAAGCTGCAGATTGGAAATTCCAACTGACTTGTCGTAGGCATGAAAAATATTTCCCAAAGCTTCTCTGTGCTCGGGGGGCTTTTCTTTAACAGAGGCTTCACTAGTCGCATCACTCTGCTGTTAGAAAGGCCTGTGAGGGCTGCATTCAGCCCAAAAACTAATCAGTGGTGGATTCAAAGCCAGGGTGATGTGAGGCTTGCCCTTGGAGCAAAATAGTGAGACTGGTGGAGAATTGATCGTGGTTAAAAAGGTGTTTGGTGCTATCATGCGTTTGTGAAATGGGGGGTCAGTAGCGAGAGCCCTCATTGAATCACAGAATCACAGAATGTCCTGAGCTGAAACAGACCCCCAGGGACCATCCAGAGCAACTCCTGGCCCTGCCCTGCCCCCCCAGCAATCACTGATTGAGCATGGATTGTGTTCCTATCAGGAGCAAGTCTTTCAAGAGATTAACAGGAACAAGTTGACTGAATGGTTTTCTACCAGTTCTTGTTGGAAGTATGGAAATACATTTCTATTTAGTGAAAGCCTTGTGTTTAATTGGGTTGTAATGTACATTCATGAAGAATGTTCTAATGAGATCTTTTTACTTCCTGATCTATAGGCTGAAATTGAGGAGCTGTCTAGCCTAGAACACGTGTGAGTGATAAACTGCACCAAAAAACCAGAGAGTTGAGAAGTTGAAAGGTGGAGGGATATTAGTCAGGCTGTTCAAAGCTCTGATCTATTGCGTTGGTATCGGTCAGTTCAGTGATGGTGTAACAGCATGAGGAGCAGACCCCATCTCTCATTTGTATTCTATTCAAGGCCTGTTTTTTCATCCAGAAGAAAATACATAAATAACATGGTAATTTACATACAAGAAAACTGACAGTGTATTTTTATCGGGTAGTGATGAAGAAGGGAAGAGGTGAAGAAGGAAGTTTCCCCCACAAGAAGCTCAGCTAAAGCCCTGTCCTCAAAATGAAGAAAATAAATCTTGCAAAGTTAAAATAACGCAGTATTGAAACTCTGAATGTTGCCTGGGCACCCCTGGCAATTCTGTCCTGGAGCTCCTGGAGCTCTGGCAGCCTCGGGGCCGTGCCCATTCCCTGGGGAGCCTGGGCAGTGCCCAGCACCCTCGGGGGGAAGAACCTTCCCTGACCTCCAGCCTAAAACTCCCAGACACAGCTCCAGCCACTCCCTCAGGTCCTGTCACTGGTCACACAGAGAAGGGATCAGTGCCTGCCCCTCCTCTTCCTCTCTTGAGGAAGTTGTGGGGGGTGATGAGGTAACTGTGCACTTCATCAAATGTGCTTGTAGGGCTTAAATCACCCATGTGACATCAGCCAGCAGAACAGAGCAGGGAGATGCTCCCTGGAAGTGTCCAAGGCCAGCTTGTGTGGGGCTCTGAACAATCTGGTCTATTGGAAGCTGTCCCCACCCATGGCAGGAAGCAGGAACTAGATTGTCTTCAAGGTTCCTTCCAACCCCAAGCATTCTAGGATATGAAGATTATGTCAGTATTCCTATCCCTAGCCTATAATCAGGGAGACTTCCACCTTCAGTAACATGATTTAAATTATACCCAGTACCATGTCTGAACCCTCCCCACACGTTTGTTCCCATGCTCTGTGCTCCTGAAGGAGTGACCATCCCACCAAACCTGTCTGTGGCTGTCCATGCAGGTCCCCACCTCATGGATGACAGAAATGTGAGACAGATTTTATCCTGAATTGTGAATCTCCCCCAGTCTAAAACCTTTCTGGGACACACTGACATTACCACAAATGCAGTTGTGAAGGCTCTTAACAGCCTGAAAGCATTTTCATTTTGGAGAGAGAAGGATTTATCACCCTGATGTTCCAGCAAGCTCAGTTCCAGGCACTGCAATACCCAGGACACCCTCAGAGACCGATTGTGCAAACAATGGGAAGAAGAGGAAATGATGCTGGAGTTTGTGCCTTCCCTTCCATGAAGACATGAATGAGAAGTTGCAAGGCTGAATCNCGTTTGTGAAATGGGGGGTCAGTAGCGAGAGCCCTCATTGAATCACAGAATCACAGAATGTCCTGAGCTGAAACAGACCCCCAGGGACCATCCAGAGCAACTCCTGGCCCTGCCCTGCCCCCCCAGCAATCACTGATTGAGCATGGATTGTGTTCCTATCAGGAGCAAGTCTTTCAAGAGATTAACAGGAACAAGTTGACTGAATGGTTTTCTACCAGTTCTTGTTGGAAGTATGGAAATACATTTCTATTTAGTGAAAGCCTTGTGTTTAATTGGGTTGTAATGTACATTCATGAAGAATGTTCTAATGAGATCTTTTTACTTCCTGATCTATAGGCTGAAATTGAGGAGCTGTCTAGCCTAGAACACGTGTGAGTGATAAACTGCACCAAAAAACCAGAGAGTTGAGAAGTTGAAAGGTGGAGGGATATTAGTCAGGCTGTTNAAACAGACCCCCAGGGACCATCCAGAGCAACTCCTGGCCCTGCCCTGCCCCCCCAGCAATCACTGATTGAGCATGGATTGTGTTCCTATCAGGAGCAAGTCTTTCAAGAGATTAACAGGAACAAGTTGACTGAATGGTTTTCTACCAGTTCTTGTTGGAAGTATGGAAATACATTTCTATTTAGTGAAAGCCTTGTGTTTAATTGGGTTGTAATGTACATTCATGAAGAATGTTCTAATGAGATCTTTTTACTTCCTGATCTATAGGCTGAAATTGAGGAGCTGTCTAGCCTAGAACACGTGTGAGTGATAAACTGCACCAAAAAACCAGAGAGTTGAGAAGTTGAAAGGTGGAGGGATATTAGTCAGGCTGTTCAAAGCTCTGATCTATTGCGTTGGTATCGGTCAGTTCAGTGATGGTGTAACAGCATGAGGAGCAGACCCCATCTCTCATTTGTATTCTATTCAAGGCCTGTTTTTTCATCCAGAAGAAAATACATAAATAACATGGTAATTTACATACAAGAAAACTGACAGTGTATTTTTATCGGGTAGTGATGAAGAAGGGAAGAGGTGAAGAAGGAAGTTTCCCCCACAAGAAGCTCAGCTAAAGCCCTGTCCTCAAAATGAAGAAAATAAATCTTGCAAAGTTAAAATAACGCAGTATTGAAACTCTGAATGTTGCCTGGGCACCCCTGGCAATTCTGTCCTGGAGCTCCTGGAGCTCTGGCAGCCTCGGGGCCGTGCCCATTCCCTGGGGAGCCTGGGCAGTGCCCAGCACCCTCGGGGGGAAGAACCTTCCCTGACCTCCAGCCTAAAACTCCCAGACACAGCTCCAGCCACTCCCTCAGGTCCTGTCACTGGTCACACAGAGAAGGGATCAGTGCCTGCCCCTCCTCTTCCTCTCTTGAGGAAGTTGTGGGGGGTGATGAGGTAACTGTGCACTTCATCAAATGTGCTTGTAGGGCTTAAATCACCCATGTGACATCAGCCAGCAGAACAGAGCAGGGAGATGCTCCCTGGAAGTGTCCAAGGCCAGCTTGTGTGGGGCTCTGAACAATCTGGTCTATTGGAAGCTGTCCCCACCCATGGCAGGAAGCAGGAACTAGATTGTCTTCAAGGTTCCTTCCAACCCCAAGCATTCTAGGATATGAAGATTATGTCAGTATTCCTATCCCTAGCCTATAATCAGGGAGACTTCCACCTTCAGTAACATGATTTAAATTATACCCAGTACCATGTCTGAACCCTCCCCACACGTTTGTTCCCATGCTCTGTGCTCCTGAAGGAGTGACCATCCCACCAAACCTGTCTGTGGCTGTCCATGCAGGTCCCCACCTCATGGATGACAGAAATGTGAGACAGATTTTATCCTGAATTGTGAATCTCCCCCAGTCTAAAACCTTTCTGGGACACACTGACATTACCACAAATGCAGTTGTGAAGGCTCTTAACAGCCTGAAAGCATTTTCATTTTGGAGAGAGAAGGATTTATCACCCTGATGTTCCAGCAAGCTCAGTTCCAGGCACTGCAATACCCAGGACACCCTCAGAGACCGATTGTGCAAACAATGGGAAGAAGAGGAAATGATGCTGGAGTTTGTGCCTTCCCTTCCATGAAGACATGAATGAGAAGTTGCAAGGCTGAATCATTTCTTTCTGATAAACCACTCTGTATTAATTAAACCTAATCACTCTAGCATGGCTCTGACACAGCTGGTAAATCATTACCAGCTTGCTGATGATTGTGCTTACGAAAAAGTAATCAGGCCACATTTTTATTGGGGTTATCAGAGATATCCACCCATCACCACCTCGTTCCTTCCTCCACCACAGATCCCTCACATGTGCCAAGTGCCACATTAACTATTTATGGGGTTGCTCTTGCCTGAAGGGAAAGAAATAGCAAAATAAATAAATAAATAAATTTGTATTGCTAGGTATTCAACCTTAAGACAAAACTGGAAGTGCTCTGCTTTAAAAATTGTGTTAGAACTTTTGGGGAAGATATCTTTATTTATAGAATTAAAAAAAAGAACTTGTTTACAGAAGAAAAGAGGTTCAATAAGTGTTTTTAACAGGGATTTTGCTTCTAGTTGGGCACTGGTGGTTTTTATAAAAAGGAAGAATGAAATGGTGCAATATTCCTTTGCTTCCATTTTTCTGCACTACCACAGAATTCCTCCTGCCCAGACACACATTACCATAAGGTTTGCAAGTGCTCTTGGGGCCATGATTACATTCACCGCCTGTTCTTGCCAAAATGTAAAGTAAATTATTTTCATATATATTTTATGTGTTCATAAAAAGCTATACTCTACTTGACATCTGTTATCTGGATTAAGGCTTTTTGTTCAGCTGGCCAAAAAGAGATGGAAGTCTGTGGAGCATTTGATTCACCACAATCCACAGATGATGGTCATTTGTTGGGATGCTAATATGAAAAAATCCAATAAAACAAGCAATCAGCCTTTGGACTTAAATAAAACAACAGAAAGGGGAAGAAATACCAGGCCCTCCTCCATAATGCTCTCCCATTTATTATTTTTGTCTGTGTGGTCTTATGATCATAAATGTTGCCATTGCAGTCTCCACGACTTTCTTGCATCTATCATGGAGACCCTCTGGTAAAGGGAAAGCAAAATGCAGCTCTTTGAAGGTCCCCTCTGAATTCAAATGCCTGAACTGAAAATGAGCATCGAGCCAGCTCAGAATTGCTGCTACATTTACTAGAACCAGTAATGTCCAGAGTTATTTCCACCCTGCTCTTTTACAAGTCATGTGATCCCGTTTCTCCTCCACCAACACTCTGGATAAATGAAAACCAGACTCATAATCATACATTCAATTTTATTACCTTGCCACTGTGTGAACAGGAAGGCTTCAGAGATTAAGTGGCATTTTAGATAAGGAGAGTGAGCAAATCATAACAGCTTCAACAACAACAGCAAGAAAGAGGGAGAATTTAAATAAATGATTGTGGACAAGAACGATTTCATACAGTCAGAACATAATTGGGTCCATAACATGGCTGATACACTGATGGCCATGAAAATTTAATTACTTATGAGCCACTGAATGAATTATGTAGTCTCTGATCACTGCAGAATAAAGTTTATAGACCAGATTCACTGCTGGCACAAGTAAATGGAGCTAAGCTGGCTACCATGGACTTGCCATCATTTGTTCCAGCAGTGAGCTTGGCTCACCATCATTCCAGCATGGATCCAGAGTCCCTTGAAGCCGATGGAAAGGGCCCTTGACTTCAAGGGACTTTGGATCATGTCTGGGGTACTTTGTGTTTTGCCAACAGCTGGATTAGTCACAGCACAGATCACCATGCATACACACATGCAGCGTGGTGACACGTAGGGACCCAGGGCTGGGGCTGGAAATGCACCCCTAGCAGCACACACTCTATTTCTGCAACCCAAACCCGCATTTGGAGCTGGTCTCCTCACATTTAGAACATTTCCACTTAGTGCCAGCCCCTCGGTGTGTTTGTAGTTTAAACCCTTGGAGAATGTTGTTCCATCACCCCCTCAAATCTCTCAGTAGCTGCCTGAAAATTGAAACTATTTTGGATGAAGCTTCATCAGAAAAGATATGGTTATAAATGAACATATTCTTGCCCTGTACCAGCTGTCTGTTCCCTAAGCCTAACTGTGAACATGATATTCCCAAGAAAGCTCTCTGGCACAAGTTGGGTAGGAGAAGGATGGTTTTTCTGGCTGGTTGGTAGAAGTTGCTGAGCTTGCTCTTCTCAAACTGGACATCAAATTTTATCTTCAAATACTGTCCAGCCTTAGGGAGGAGCCATCTGAGCAATGCAGTGGGTCCAGTCACCACTTAACTAAAAAATTCCAAAGGAAGCCAACAAAATGATAGTGAGGCCCTGGCCCAGGGTGCCCAGAGCAGCTGGGGCTGCCCCTGGATCCCTGGCAGTGCCCAAGGCCAGGCTGGACACTGGGGCTGGGAGCAGCCTGGCACAGTGGGAGGTGTCCCTACCCAGGGAGTTGGGAAATAAATGATCTCTAAGGCCCCTGGAAGAGATTAAAGATCTCACACATACCACCCCTCAGGTAGCATTAAATGTATAAAAAATGCCTAATTTGACCTAACTGTGACCTCACGGAACTAAAACTCAGCTTTGACACCAGGTGTGAGCACCCCAGCTTTGATCTGCTGGCTTGCCCTCGGTGCTTTGCTTTTCTGTGCCACAGCTTCCCAGCTATGAAGAGGAGTGGCAGTAAATCACCTTGACTGCCTTAATGAAGCACTAAAAGCCTCCCGTTCCAAAGGGCAGCAAAAGCAAAACCAGGCAGAGCTGCCGTTATTTAGCAGCTGTATTCAGGTATGAGATGACTCTTTGGTAATGGGATGGTGGTGTCACAATGCAGTTTTAAAAATAGACACTTTCAGAATATGAAAGTCCACAGACAAACTTGTGAAATACCAGTTCAATCACTGGCCATGGATTAGCGGTGAAGTCTAAGTTCAAATTCCAGCTAAAAAGCCAAATTTAGGGCTGTAAAATATAATGTTTAAACAAACCTGCATCTGACACCAGCTGATCATCACCAAACAGAATTAGAGCTGGCTGAAATTCCTCTGGGTTAGCATGAAACTACTGGAAGTTTAAAGTTTTTTGGGGGTTTTTGGGGGGGTTTTTTTGGTTTTTTTTGTCACAATCTTGATAATGGGCTTATTATGGGAGTTGTAAAATTTCACTGCAGCTCATTTGTCTCTTGAACAAAATGAAGCTCATTTTTCCAGTGGAAACAGCCTAGTCTTGATGATCCTTCCCCTCTGTGCCAGAGAAAAGGTTCAGCTGGCTTTTTGGATCAGTTTTACGGCCTCTTTGCAAAGCCAGGATGCTGCAGAGAAGGGGAACCGTGGAGCCAAGAACTTGGCCCCTGGATTTCAGTGACATTAACACCCAGAAAGAATTCCTGGGAAGGACCACTTCCATGAGGGAAGCTGGAGCCGTTCCTCGCAGTCTGGGGCTTGTCTGCACATGCAAATAAATGCATCTGGAGTGAGAGGAGCCGTAAATTCAGAGTGAGAGAGCGGGAAAATGCAGCGAGTCATGTGGCAATGGGATTATTTCTTTTTTATTTCTGCTGGAACTGCTGGGTGAAGCTGAGGCAGGGAAAGACACCCACACTCCAGTCCCCCAGCATCCGCAGGCACTGCCACTGTGGACTGGGTTACTCGGAGTTGTTAAATGATTGTGCTGGAATAAATCCATGTGAATACAAGCTCTCATTTTTGCTGTAGAAGTGGGGAGTGGAAGAAGCCAGTCAGGGAATAAACTCAGCTTGGTTATCTCCCCTCACAGTGAAAGATTTGCCTGGGTTTGTGAGGTTTGTATAAATAAAATTGGCCAGGCAAAGCAATCAGTGTTTCATTAATGGGCATTTCACAGCTGAGTAAACTTTTTTCCAATGTATCAGAAGGCTCAACCATTTCTGGGTTTCAAAACATTGGTTTGGAGTGTCTGTTCTGGCTTTCAAACCCTCTGGTTGCAGGAGATCAGCTGTCATATTCACCCAGGGATAAGTAAAATAAATGGATTTAGGACAATTTTCTAGATAGAAACTTTCCTTATCCTTAGGTGCAGTTTATTTGGAGTGGAACGCAAGTCTCAGTTCTGAAGTGCTCCACACTTAGGGAAGATATTTATTTCTCCCCCTGTTCCTTGTCTTTCTTTTGGAAAGCATTTTCCTTATTTTTTCAGCCATAAACTGTCATATTATAGACTCACATCTGCAGTTTTAGAGATGCTCCATGTTCATGGAGAGCTCATGGGGCTCTCATTTGTTGTTCACTGCTTTTTCAGGGCACTTGGGGTACAGAACAGCTCTGAATCCACGGAAAAGAGCAGAGGGAAGAATAAATTGGGAATCTCATTAGGAACTTCCATTCTGACCTTCCCCAGACACCTGATGGTGCTGCACTGAAACCAGAGTGGTTCTGTCACACAAATATCAGCTGGACACACTTTGAGAAGCCAGCATTCCCTAAAACCCGTGTTCCTCACAGGAAAGCAGCTGTTTGTCTGCAGCTTCCCACTGGAAAACTATCCTGACTTACAGCAAGCACCTTTCAGAGGTGGTTATGGTGTTCGGTGTTCTTCCTGAACTTTTTCTGCCATCAGGGTATCATTTAGGATTTTTTTTTTTCTGAAAATAACCATCTGGGTTCTTTTTTTCGATAGCTGGCAAGATTGGTTATTTAGCATGAATCACCTAATTCATCCCAGATTTTGGACTTTGATATTTATTTTGAGATATTTCTTATTTTGGAGCACAGCAAAGGGTACATTTCTCAGACCATTTTACCCATTTCACCCCATAAAGAATGAATAACAATTACCTAACTTGAAGATTGTTGCTTAACCACAGTTGTTAAGTGAAATCATACTCTGCTCATGGTTCAAGTATACATCTTTGCAGCAAAGGAAAGATAAATAAATTTTGATCCTAACCAACACTGGATAATTAGATGCTTAATATGGGCAAGAGAAGGGAACAAACATTGAAATTGGTCTATAGGAGTGAACAATTTGTACTGCAAAAGGCCAGTAATGAGTCCTGGAGCCTGATTCTGACCTCTGTTAAGTCCTTTTTAATGTATAAAACCTCAACATTTTAGTCTGAGCTTGGTGTGTTCCCAAAAGAGAGCAGATATCCAGGGAGGGTGGCCAATGAAAGTTCCATATTTCACCCATTGGACACTTTTTTCTGCATGAAAATCACCAGAGCATTTCCACAGTGCAGGATCCCAGCACCAACAAACCTCCAGGAGCTGGTTTTGGTTCCCTCAGAGCCTGTCAGACACTTGAGTTTCTCCTGGAGCTTTGGGAGTGCCAGGAATTGCTCCATTGTGCTGCTGGTCCTGAGGATGCTGATCTTGGGCAGAGGAGAGCAGACAGGTAGAGCAGAGATGGGGTTTTGTCCACAGGGAATAATTGATGACAAAGTGTCTTTTGTACTCATATTTCCTTTAACACTTTCCTCCCCTCAGTGTAATTGGTGTCATGGTTTGTGTGGATAAATGTTTGCAGGGAATGGTAAAGAAGGAATGAAACCATCAGTTCTGAGATCTGGTGAAGGGCACAGCCAGCACTGAGGAATTTAAAATTTCAGGGTCTAAAGAAAGCAGTGGAGTCCCATATCCCTGTGTGTACAAAAGCATGAATGTGCCTAAAAAGTAAAACAGAGGAGGGGGAGATGCAAAAAGCCCCTGCAAGTTGTGCTGCTGGTGGAATTCCCTTCCCTCTGTGCCATGGGCTGACACAGCACAAAGCTGCCCTGAATGGGAATATGTGACATCCTGGAAATGCTCCTTTCAGGCCACAGAGGTACAGGATGTTCAAGCAGCACCTTTGGCATGGAAAGGGCTCTGTCCTGGTAATCTCATATTTGCAGAGAGTTTCTGCTGGAGGCTGAGCAGGGCAAGATTCCTTTATTCCCATAATCCCAGCAGCAGGAGGGCGAGCAGGACACAGCCAAGCAGGACAGTAACAATGGGTAAGCAAGAGCTGGAGCACACACTGAGCTTTTTCAAACTTCTCTCCATGATGGATTTGTCAGAGTCATCACAGAGTCTTACCTGTTCCCTCAGGAGCCCAGGCTGTCATCAGACTGACACTGAGCAAACACACTCACAAGGCATCAGGAACATTTGCTCAAGTACAGGACTTGCAGTCACTTTTCCCAGAGCTTTGAGTCATCTCAGCAAATCTGGGAGTTGATTTTTGTTTGTTTTTTTGTTTTGTTTTGTTTTTTTTTAGCCTGGCATCCTATAGGAGTAGCAAATGTTCAGTCATATGGATGTGTGTTTGGGTTTTTTTTTTTCCTCTGTTTTCCCACCCCCTCCCCCAGTATACTTTACACCTAGTGGCTATTTTCCCTCCTAATTCTAGCCAGAAAATTAGAGGACCATGTTTTACTGGAGACCACTCTGTTCCCCTGTCCAGTCCTTGGCTTTCCACAGACATTGTCATCCCTTTGGAAGGTGAAGTGAAACACTAGTGAAGGATGATGGGTTTGACTCTGACACACTGATCTTCTGCAAGGAAGCAACAGAAGTGAAACTATGCTTATTCAACCACCTATCTACAGAGAAAAAATAAATAAATTAAGGAGAAAAAAAAAAAAAAAAAAAGAGAACAATGAATTATTGAAGTCAAAGCCAAAGCAAATAGTTCAGAGACACTCCATGAGGTGAAATAAGTTCTCACTCATCTGTGGGCTGTAAAGTCCAAACAATAAAGCTCTAAAAATGTTCTGCTCACTGATAGCTCATAAATAAAAGAAACATAAGTGTGTCATATTCCTCAGTAAATTTTTAAAAAGTAAATGACTGAATTTTAAAGAAGTCTGACTTTTAAATAGTGTCTGGAATGGAGGATATACTTTTTAGACACATTCATGCTCTTGTTCACACAGGGCAATGGTATTCCACTGCTTTCTTTAGACCCTGAAATTTTAAATTCAGATTCAACAATCCTTGCTCATGGGTGAGGCAGCTTTGGGGTGCTCACTGAGGTTTTGTTTCTTGGCTCTCCATCCCGTTCCTTCTCACGCAAGGTAAATCCCCAGAGCTGTGGCTGCCACAAGCAGCAAGAGGTGGTGGTTTGCTGCTGGCTCCTATCAGATCCATGTGTCCTGACATTTTCCCACTGCTGCTGATCATCCTGCTCCACTGCTGCCCTGCTGGGCTTGAAAAAGGCAGTGAAAGTTACACCTGCACAACAGCAGGAGGGAAAACATCGGCTCATTCCAGAGCTTGATTTCTCAAGCTGAAGTCAATAAATATTATTTTAACGTATGTATATATTGCTACTGTGTGGTCTCTCACTGGCTAATGAAGATTTGTCTGATTTTGTAAAAGATTTCCAGTGGTTTCACAGAATTATCAACATTGGAAGAGACCTTAAAATCATCCAGTCCCACCCTCACCCAGCCCCACCAGCATCACCCCAAGCCCTGTCCCCAAGGGCCACACCCAGACTCCTCCTGAGCACTGCCAGGGACAGCGACTCCAAACCTCCCTGGGCAGCTCAGCCCAAGGCCTGACCACTATTTCTCTGACTTCTTTTCAATATCCAAACTTCCTGGAGCAGTTTAAGGCCTTTTCCTCTCATTCCTTCCCTTGGGACATGGCGGCAGAGCCCAGTGTCCCCTCAATGTCCCTCCTGTCAGGAGGAGAAACAATTTTATTCTTTCTTTTGGTAAAGAAACAGATCTTTTTTTTTCTTTTCTTTTCTTTTCTTTTCTTTTCTTTTCTTTTCTTTTCTTTTCTTTTCTTTTCNCCTGCCCTGCCTTGCCCTGCCCTGCCCTGCCTTGCCCTGCCCTGCCCTGCCCTGCCCTGCCCTGAACTTCCCCCTCCCCTGAACTTCCCTGAACTTCATTTCCCTTCCCTGAACTTCCCTTCCCTGAACTTCCCTGAACTTCATTTCCCTGAACTTCCCTGAACTTCATTTCCCTAAACTTCCCATCCCTGAACTTACTTCCCTTCCCTAAACTTCCCTTCCCTGAACTTCCCTCCTCTCTTCTCCTTGAAAGACCAAAAGGCCAGAGAAAAACATTTCTGTGGTTCTTTTTCTTTCTTATCAAAGCTTTTGCCTTAAGAAGCTTTAAGATGCTTTAAGATGCTTTTTTCTTCCAGGATAATCTGATGACTGAAATGGCCTAGAGAACACAGTGGCTGAACTTTGGGATTGGTGTGCGAAGGGATCAGGTCATCATCAGAATTTTCTGGAGAAGAACCAGCTCACTTGCTCTTGGTGAATCTGTTTTATGGTCAATACACAGTTGTGACAATTATTTTAGGAATGATCTGATTTACTATGAATTATCTGGATTTAAAAATAAGAGGGGTGCTTGTTTGATTATCGAAACATAGGTATTAGGGCTTGGCAGATCAAAAGTTGAGGCACCTGTGCACTTTCACCTCAGAATCCCAAAGCATCTTTGAGCTGTAGGACACAAACCTCAGGTCAACGAAGTGACTGCAAAAATTCTTGGAGCACACGCAATTTATGTGTGTGATGAAACAAGAAATCAGGAAAAGCGATGGAAAATTTGAAACTAGCAATCCATCATTTAAACACTTACATCCTCCATATGGAGTTGCAAACCCTTGTTACCACACAGAATAAAACCACCTGGAAATTCACTCCACAAATGCCAGGCGGACCCTGCCTGCAGTGGTTTGGGAGAACTTGTTCACTCTGCAGTGGGCAGAGAAACTCTGCGGATTAAGTAAAGTTTATCTTTTCAAACAAGTACCTGGATGTTGCCCAGGCTGCCCAAAGAAGCTGTGACTTCCCCTGGATCCCTGGAAGAGTCCAAGGCCAGCTTGGATGGGGCTTGGAGCAGCCTGGTCCGGTGGAAGATGATCACTTTCCAGTCCAAACCATTCCAAGATTCTATGATTCTACGTATTTTTTACCCCACAGGAGAGCTGAAAACTTTCATCAATGAGCATCTGTAAGCCTCTCATGCCCCTCCTCACCACCACCCCCCTGCCCACTCACAAGCACCCCACAGGCCCCTGCAGAGCGTGCTCCTTTCTTCCTGACATCCGTTCCTGGTGCCGCCTCTGTGCTCAGCTTGCTGTGTGCCTCTTCAGGCTGCAAAACGGATTTATTTGCTTTATAGAATATTGTATGGCAGACTGCAGCACTGCATTCCACCAGGTCACACGGTGCTGGGAAGCTCAGCACAGTACTGGTAAAAAAAAAAAAAAAAAANNCCCCCCCCCAATGTTCTCATCATTGGCACCCTTGGTGGCTCCCAGGCCAGACCCATTTAAAACAGATTTTCCTTGCCAAAGCTTTAGAGGAGGAGAGTCTCTAGAACTCAGAGAGCTGCCAAAGTGATACGAGTCAGAAATAATTTCAAATTCCCATTAAAAAAGCCTCTATAAAAGAGGTGCTACCACTGTTACCTGGTTTGTTATCTGTCCTCTGGCCACTGCAGTGACCTGCAGAATTCCCAGGGCTTTGTGCCAGAGCCAAATGCCTGCTCCAAGCACTCGGCTCTTTCAGCATCTCCGGGGTACTTCACCCTCTCCCCGTGCCACAAAGAGATCAGGAACTGCTCAAATTAAATTCATTTATTAATGGAATGGTTTTAGTAGACCAAAATTGGTTTGGATGAAAGGAATGCTTGTCCTTTATGGCTGCCAGAAAAAGTAAATATTGTCTGCAGACGTTATACAGCTTTCTTTTAACCAAAATTAAATATGGTCCAGAGCAAAGCAAGCAATCTGTAGAATTGTGTTGTTATGCTGCTGTTACAAACTATTTACACTGGATAAAAAACAGGTGTCTCAAAGCCAGCTACAACCTTAGCTGATTACTGTTGTGATCCTGTGTGTGTCTTGCCCTCATCTCCCCTTTTTTGCTATCAAATATAAATCAGGCATTAGCAAGGTTAAAAAAAGTGAGTGATCCTAAACCAATCACAAAACAAGCTCTGAGCAGCAGAGACAGAGAGCGAGTTCTCTTCCCCACCTCCCAGCACTGCTCTGTCACTCTTCTTCGGGATTTAAGAAGGAGTTTAACCCCTCCCTGAAGCTCTTCCCACATCCAACCATCTCTCTCTTCAATCCACTTACTTTCAGTGCCAGGAATCCCCACGCAGGTGATCCCTGGTATGAGAATATACATTTTAAAGATACACATTTCAGAGGAGCACGTTTTCCTCTAGCAGTGCTGTGTGCTGTCCCTGCATGTTCACAGTAAAAGCACATCAAATAAATATTTGAGGGAATCAGCACAGTGCATCCAGTTTCACTTTCCAAACGGAAAGTGGCGTGTCTGCTTTCAGTGGTGGCATAAGGCAGAGGTTTAACACAAACCCAATTTTGCTAAGTCATGATCGGGAACAAAGAAATCCTGCCTAATTACAAAATACTTGATTAACAACTCAGCCAAGGGGGTAGATCTACTGTACACCAAAGCTATTTGCTGAAAGAGGACTGAAAAGGAAATAATCCTGAAAAGGACTTCACTTCTGGTTTCACAGAAGACATACAGCACAGAAAATATGGGGGGTTTTCAGTTTTCAGAAAAAGAATTATTCAGAATAGTTTGTCCACCCAATCAAACATTACTCTGCTGTAACAACATTGTTCTCAGTTCCCTCTCTCTTTGGTCCTCCTGCCTGTATTTCTCCTCCAGCTTTTGCTTTTCAGAGTCCATACTGTAAAAAGTAGAATCTGTGCTTCTCCTGATCTTCTCAAACTGACTGAAATCCGCCACGTACTTTCCATTTGGAGAGAGGGAAACCACAGGCACGAACTCATAGCCCCAGTGGATCTCCTCGGGGATGTAGGAAGTCCTGCTCTGGCAGACAGCACTGGTGGATTCCACCGTGGCATTCAGGAGCACCACGAGCTCAAAGTCCTTTTCCTTGAGGTTTTGAGGTGTGAGGTCTCTCAGAGGGCTACTTTCATCCAAAATGTGGTAGAAGGTTAAAGGCAAAATGAGAAATGGACTCTCTGAAGAGGAGTCAACGTTGAATTTGACACTGGCTTGGTTCAGCAGAATCCTTTCCCCTTCTTTGGTTTCGTAGGTCTGAAGAAGCTTCCCAGAGAGCTGACACTGTATCAGGAGGCTCTTCCTCATGTTTGCCACTCTGATCACCAGGCAAAGCTCCCCGTTGTGTTTGGTGATGACAGCACAGTGGCTGAATTTAATCGTCTCTGCCCTTTTCTTCGGCCTGGCGATCTTGGCCAGGAAGGTACCTGTGATGAAGATCTCAATCAGGGTGGTGATGACCAGCTGGGCCACAAGCAAGAAAATGGCGTGGGGACACTCCTCGGTGATGAAACGAAATCCATAGCCAATGGTTGTCTGGGACTCCAGGGAGAAGAGGAATGCCCCAGTCAGGGAATCCACGTTCTTCACGCACGGCTCCCGCTTCGGGGAGAACTTGTTCATCTCCAAGTCCCCGTGAAGGAAAGCGATGGCGTAGTAGATCACCCCAAAGAGGAACCAGGTCATGACAAAAGTAGCAGCAAACAGGGTGAGTTTGTACCTCCACTTCATGTCTATGACTGTGGTCCACAGATCCTGCAGGTAGAGCAGGTAAATGCCATCGACTTTGTCTATCCTGACGTTGCTGTGGCCGCTCTTGGACATCACGCGGGGCTTGTGCGCCTTGAGCATGGCGCTGTCGATGCCCCCGCTGACCAGGGGCACGCGGGACATGTTGATCTTTGTGGGTTCCATCCTCACTGCTTCAGTCCTGGGGAGAGAAGAAAAGAAAGCTGTTACTCCATGAAGCCAGAGCCCGCTTTGAGGAGTATTCGAAAATGTTGACAGAGAGAAGCACAAACATAATCTAAACACAGCAGCAGTGAATAAAAACAGCTGGAATATAAAGTTACCACCGTACAGTATCTGACATTACAAATAATTTGATTTTCTTTTTTGTTTTTTTCCAGGAAAAAAAAAAAATCATTCTTTAATTCTGGTGCCTGCCAAGTACAGAGAAGTAGGTTTCTTTTATGATAGCCTGCAAAACAAATTTGTCAAAGCTGAAATTTAATATCACTACTTTATTTCTGTAAAAGGCATTAAATATATTTTTGTTTCCTTACGTTTCTCTAGAGAAGAGGCTCTTTTTGATTAGTGAGCAGGTTTTCTTTAATGCCCTGAAGAGAGACATCTGATCAGAATTAAAGTCGCTGGGTTCACAACGCAGATCCAGCTCACCACCTCTGTCCCTTCCTGCGACGGAGGCAGAATGAGCCAGACCAGCTTTCACTGGGAACAATTAACTTCCACAAGTGATTTACTCAGTCGGATCTGGCTCTTTGTGACCGACCTACAACTAACTTAGAGGGAAACAAAGCAGACCTGAGCACATCAAAGGCAAGGTCTGGAATTTTTACACCTGGGTGCAACACTCTGAAGCTGTCTGCACTGGACAGCACTCCCACAATTTTAAGCCGTCCGAGGGGGGGGAAGAAAAAATAAAAAAAATAAAATAATAATAAAAAAAAGAAGCAATTCACAAAGTCAGCATTCTAAACGTGGGCCCCGACCTGAGCGACCCCCAGCAATGTTTGGAGCACCCGATTCCTGGATTTGTTTACTGGGCATCCAGTCCGGGTGGAGAGGGAGAGCGCGGGCATCCAGGGCCGGGCAGAGCCGCCGGGACGAGGCAGAGCCCTGCCCGTGCCAGCTGGATGAGGCACGGGACGGGACCCGGCTCGCAGGACCAGACAGCGATTACGTAGAGCAAGGACAGTGCATGTTATAGTCGTTCCCAACGACAAAACTTCCTGCTGACAAAAGCAACAAAGAAAAAAAACATCCCATGCATCCTTTGTGCTTTGGCAGGTCTCACAAAAAAGGCATTGTTTTGTCCCATTGTTTTCCTCAAAAAGAGCCTCCAAGTCAGTGATTAGTTTTCGCCAACTGCTGGAAAAAAAAAAATTAAAAGAAAAAAAAAATAATGTCTTCCTTATAGCTACTTAAAAGAACTTTGCAGGAAGTACAAGATATATTTGTGGGACACGCATGTGCCAGCCCAGGACATCAGCATAATTGCTCACTGAAGTACCTTTCCTGTTATGTCAATTAAGGAGAATTTTTGTTTGTGACTGTACTCATCACACTGTTGCAGGTTTTCTGGGAAAGGGTAATTAAACTTAGTCCCCATTAACAACTGTAGCTCGTTCCAGTTTTGGTTTAATCATCAACATTTCTGTTCCACTGATATGAACCATTGCCACAGATACATATTTATAAAAAAAAGGAGTGCACCCATGATCCCAGTAGGAGATTCCTTATGTGACAGTCAAATCAACACACAGAGCGCAGCATGTCCGGATAATAAACAGGAAAAAACCTTCAAGTGATCTGAAAAAGAACAACGGGAGGAAATGTGGGGGCTGGGAGGGGTAGGGCTGGGAAGGACTGTACATGCAACTGCTCTTCAGGCCAACCCAAACCCCAGCACCGCTGGCAGGGGGAGGTAAATATGTGCAGCTTCTAATGGGAAAACCTTTGAGGCAAGTGCATGTTCCTCAGGGAAGAGGCTCCATTCCCCACACATTCTGCGTGGGTAAGACACTGATTTAAAACACGCCCAAAATCTGTTCTGAAATCAGTACACTTGTCCCTCTCAAGCAGACTGCCCCTTAGCCTGCCAGGAGGTAGCTGGGATCTCTGCTCCAGTGTTGGAGGCATGTCCCCATCCCACCCCCTTGCTCAGCCTACCTGGACGCCTGCTCCTGGGAGCAATTCCCAGGGCTGACGGCTCCTCCTCCCCCGGAGGTCACAGGGATGGGAGCAGCCAAGGCTCCACCTTCCCTCCTTGAAGCTCCAGCTGGTGGGTTTGGGCTGGAGGAGCAGGGACAGGGCTCCCGGGGTGTCTGAAGGTCAGAGTTACCTGTCCAAGGTCAGGGATGGCCCAAGGACACTCAGCTCTCCGCACTCACCATGGCTCTGCCATGCCCAGGAAACCCTGGATCCTGCACTGGGGTTGGCGTGTGTGTGTGTGGGATGCAGTGGGAATAACAAGTTGTAGAATCATGGAATGGTTTGGGTTGGAAGGGACCTTAAAGATCATCTTGTTCCATCCCCTGCCATGGGCAGGGACACCTCCCACTGTCCCAGGCTGCTCCAAGCCCCAGTGTCCAGCCTGGCCTTGGGCACTGCCAGGGATCCAGGGGCAGCCCCAGCTGCTCTGGGCACCCTGGGCCAGGGCCTGCCCACCCTGCCAGGGAAGGAAAAGGTCCATCCCTCCCAAGGGCCTGGTAAGAGCCCTTGAGCTCTCTCTGTTCTGCCCTGGAATAGGTTGCTCCCTGTCCAAGAGCCCCAAATGAAAAGAATCCGGAAACTGCAGCCTCCCACATTTCCAGACCTGCTAAGGGACAGCACCACAGATACGACACCAAAATGCCATGGCAGAAGAGTTTCCCCACAAAAGATGAGAGGTAGGAAGGAATTTTCAAGGCGCAGTCTCTCCCCTGGGCTGCACCAACAGAGAGAGGGACAGCTGCAAGATTTGCCATTTCAAGTTCTAAGATGAGAAATGAAGCTTTGGTGCAGCCCTGGACAAGTCTGGCACACTCCAGACTGCTCCAGCCCACAGCCAAGGTTGTTTCTCACTGCCCATCTCCCCCGTCTCCACGTGTAATGTTGATCCCCACATGTGGCAGAGCAGGAAGGAGTGTGCTGTAGGTGAAAGAGGCTTTTTCAGAGCTCCCCCATCATCTTTTGTGTCCTCTCTTGATTTGTGACAAAGTTACTCAGCTTTACAGCCACTTCCTGAAATGGATCCCAGCCAATTCCTGGTGCTTTTTTTGGTGGCAGGGTATTTTTTGTGTTGATTTGCTTCCTATTTTCTTTTTTTTTTCTCTCGCATCACTCTTTCCTGTGTGATCCTGAATTCCTCTAGTGCTCTTTTCCTCCCCAGAGAAATTCCTCTTGGTTTCCTTTCCCTGCAGAAATACTTCCCTTCTCTTCCACACTGGCATGGGAAGAGAGGGTCTGTCACGCTGCCTCTGCTCCCCTCCTTTATCACTGGCAGCAGACAGCAGCAATGACTTGGGGGAAGAAACTCTGATGAAACCTCCAGCAGAAAAAGGAAAAAAAGGGCTTCAGACAAGGATTCTCTCCTGCCCCCACTCCCCCTCTGCTTCCTGAGTGAAGTGACCACTATAATATCTCGAAATAAATTATTTATGGGTGTCTGTATGTGTGAAAAACACATTATAGCATCTGTACTGCTATTTCCCATCTTATAGAGGCACCTCACGTTCTCTGCCCTCACAGTCAACCCCAGCAGCTCAGCCAAAATACTTTGGTTTGTTTGGTTTATGCTCACTCTAAATCACAAAGCACATCTACCACAGTAAGTTAATATGAGCAAACAAGCTTAAATAATAAGAGTAATATACATTTTTAAATTAAAAGAACTTCTGCCTGTTCCCTGATTTTACACTGATAAATCACTTTTTATTGCCGTAAATCAAAGCGGAGCTGCAAATAAAACTGAGCTGAAGTAGAGTCAAGGAAACATACTTCAAGAGGGAAGAAAATGAAATTGTCTCAGGCTTGTCTAGCATTCTGATGCCCTCTGAATTACCTCCTTTCCTCACCAGCCCTTTTGGAGCAGCCAAAGGAGACTCCCCCTCAGAGCATATGGAAGTTCAGCGCAGACAAAGTCAATAAAACGCAGAGCTACATACCAAACCACCAAGCATGAATACCTTGACATTAAGGTAATTCCAGCAGCCAGGGATCTAACCACTGCTTCCAGGGAGCACATTGTCAGGGAGCCGGGGCCAGCTTGCATACACGCAAAAATGTTCCTCCTGCATGGAGCCAGCTTTGCTTGTGCAAGATCTCTCTTGGCAGACACAAGTGATTAAAAACGTACAGAAGCATGACTTGTTCCAAGGGCCTCAGCTGTTTTCCTTTTTTTCCCAATCAGATATGGCTTTGCCACTGGAGCAAATCCTCACGCATGCTTCGCTGCCACTCCGATACGGGGGCAGAACTTGAGCTGTTTTTTCAGCCAGCAGAAAAACCATTAGCAGGCTTGGCAGTGAAAAAATGAAAAGCCGGGGGTGAGGAAAGAAAACATTGAGGAGGGCTGCATAATCTTCAGATCTTTCCTAGGTCTGATGTGGTTCAGTAGGTTACAAAAGTGCCTCCTGAATTCTCAGTGCTCTGCGTAGCATGAACATCCTCCTCCCTCTGGGCTGTGCACCAGGTTATGCTGTACAGCTGTCAACCAGCAAAATCCTCCTCGGTGGCTGAGCTGTGGAATTCAAGAGGAGCAGGAGAGGAGGGAGGGAAGGAGAGGATGGAAAAGGGTGCTTTGCCTCTGGCACAGCCACACAGCTGGACACTGCTACCCTGGGCTCCAAAAAGATCCATCCACTGCTAGGACCCGCCAGGGCATGGTGACACATGGGCTTGAAAAGCTGAACTTGGACATTTTTTGCTTTTATCACAAAAAAGACTGAGGCAAGAGAACCGTAAATACACCCCCAAGTCAAAATCAGCTCCCAAAGCTGTGCCTTAGCTGCTACCGTGGAGCCACCCATCAGCACAGGGCAGCCCTGGGAGCAGTCACTCTCTCCAGTTTGGGTTCCAGGAGCTGGTGAAAGCAGGGGCACGTCCTGGGCCAGCACAGGCAGGGCTGAGGGGTGCACTGGTCAAGCCAGGGATGGGTTTTACATCACTCACACCAGGGCCAGGGCAACCATTCACAGAGCAGTGGTAAGGAAGAGAAAACCCAAATCCATCTGTATCTCCTAAGCTGCTGCCTGCTGGGTATGGAAGATGAATTAAAGCTGGAGGAGTCTCATGTGTGTTGCTCCTGAGGGAGATTATTCCCCTCAGGAATGTTGTTCCCCAGGACAGGGCACAAGGCTTTGCTGTAACTATAGATTTACACAGAGGAGCCTTTGGAGCCACACTGATGCAAAGAAACAGAAAAAAACCAAGAAGGCAGAATGGAGGCCAAAGATAACTCAAAGCTTATTCCATTAATGGAGAAGCTCCCAAGGCCTCCAAGAGGAGAAAAAACACATCCTGCAAGGGTGTGAGCAGTTAACACACTGTAAGTGAGCATCCACCCTTCCAAAATCCTGCCCTCCAGCCTCTGCCCTGGGCTCTTGGGATGAGCAGGGGGCTTGGGGACATGCACATCCTTCAAGTACACCAAAGTGTTCCTTCAGGAAGAGATTAATAAACTCCTGACATCACAAAACTCTCCTTTTTGTGCTCAGCAACATGGTTTATTCACAGTTGGAAAAAAAAAAGAGAAAGGTTCCCAAGAAACCTGTCCTGTTTCTTAAATTTTTTTTATGAATGGCTTTTCTTCAGCAGGGCAGTACAAAATACTCTAGAATGCCTCCCTGGCTGGCACATTGTTGCTCCAAAACCTTTTCAAACACGGGGAGAGCAGTTATGCATTTAGAACCTGCCCGTGCTCCGATGCTCTTCCCACCCACAAACCCTTTCCTCATTCTTGCTGTGCAAACCATCCCTGGCTCTTTCTACACAGGCAAGTCTGAACAGACTCCTGGGATCTTGCCCTCTCTGTTTCTGGGAAGTTGGGTGCCAGAGTTGCTCTGCAAGACTGAAAGGGACATCCATTGTTGCACTCTGCTTATCAAGCTCACACCCTGCACTTCCAGTTACATCTCAGGCTGCTGAGGGAATATCAAACATCTCAGCAAAGAGAAGGAACTAAGCTGGGGCAGAACAGGAGTGATGTCCTATCCCAGCTGAACTTAGCAGCCAATATAAAGCCAGGACTAAACTTTCAGAGAGTTTAATTACAACTGTTGTCCTGTTATGCAGTCACTGCCAGAATTTCATCCCCTTCAAGGATGACCCTGGGGACTTCCAACAGTTAAATCCTGTCATTCTTCCTCCCTGGAGATATTTCTCTTTACCACAAGTATGTCACTGGCTACCTTGCTTTTCCTCATTTTGTTTTGTATCCCATTCCTCTTCTCTCCTCACTGTGAATCAAAAGATCCAAACCAAGAGTGCTTACCCCACCCCCAGAGGAGTGTGTAGCTGACTGCATCATGCTTTATGTTCAGGAAAAATCTCCCTGTAGGTTCACACCACCTATTCCTGACCTCTCCATCACATCAGAGAATCAAGGAATCACTGAAGGGTTTGGGTTGGAAGGGACCTTAAAGATCATCTCATTCCAACCCCCTGCCACGGGCAGCAGCAACTCTGTTTTCAGTGGTTTCAAACTCTGCAAAGCTTCGTTTAGTGCAAGGTCTCCCCTCCCCATCTTCCCAGTCCCTTATCAGTCAGAAATGTGGGAACAAAGCCTCAGACTCAAGGAGAAGTCTCACCCTCTCCTCCAAGGATCAGATTTGGGAACACAAGAGGCAGCAGCCACACGGTTTGAGGAGCCTTGCAACGCAGGAGGGAGGTGGAGAAGGGGAGCAGGGCTCGGGTTGGGAGAAGATTGAAGACAAGCCAAGGAATGCCTCATTTTTTGGCTCTTCCTGCTTAGACACAAGATCAATTAATCCATGTGGTGCTTTGTGGCATGCCTGAACACAGAGCTCCTGGGCACCCAGCAGGGTGAGGGTCAGGGATGAAGACACCTGTACGCATTCCAGCACGAAACAGGAGCTGGGCAGGGATTTTCTGCAAAATAGTTTTTCACTTAGTCAACTCAGGCCTACCTAAGTCCTTCCTAAGTACTTAATTCCTTTTTTGGGAACAGGGCTCTTGGCCAGCCAGCTGCTCTGGCTGCTGGGAGAGTGTTTTCACACAGCTGATGCTGCCTACCCCATCCCAGAGTGGGGACAGGCCACCTCTCTGGAGCACAGCTCCCAGGGAAAAGGCACCCAGAGAGGCTGATACTGCCTTTTTTGTCTGATTCCAGGGCTGGGGCTCAAGGTGGGTGAGTTGTTTGTCCCAAAGGCATGTTTTCCCTTGATTTCTGCCTCTTTGGATATTGCCTGGTACAAATTACCTGGCTGAAATCTGCCTGCACGAGCTCATGTGCCAAGAGTTTCATGGTTTTGTACCCAAATGAGGAGTGTCAGTGTTTCCTGACAGTATTCTGGTCACAGGGTGGTCACAGCTTCTTTAGGCAATGAGATAGAAAATAATTAGTCTGAGCCATTTACTGCTGAGGTTATGTTGGAAAAAGTTGAAGGGGAAGGGAATCCCCTCCCAGGTCAGCACGAGACAAAAAGGGATTGGACAGGACTGCTGTAAGGGAAACCCTACAGGAACCTTCCAGTTCCTAAAGGGGGCTGGAGAGGGACTTTTCACAAGGACAGGGCTTGACAGGACAAGGGGGAATGGCCTTAAGCTGAAGGAGGGAAGTTTTAGATGTGAGGAAAGAATCCTTCCCTGGCAGGATGGACAGGCCCTGGCCCAGGGTGCCCAGAGCAGCTGGGGCTGCCCCTGGATCCCTGGCAGTGCCCAAGGCCAGGCTGGACACGGGGGCTTGGAGCAGCCTGGGAGAGTGGGAGGTGTCCCTGCCATGGCAGGGGTGGCACTGGATGGGCTTAAGGTCCCTTCCAACCCAAACCAGTGGGTGATTCCCTGATGAGCTTGCTGGGACTGTCATTCCCTGCCCACCATAGGTTGGCTCTGTCCTTGCTTTCCCTTCTTTCACAGCAGATAAAGGACAGCACCTTGTTTCTAACCCTCTCAGTACTCACCCATCACTTCATCACTTTGAATAATAGTAATAATAATAATAATAAAGTCAAACTCAGAGCAGCTGATCTGCCAGTCTGCAACAGGTTTGAAATTTGCTGCATCTGTTTCAGAGCTGAAGAGGGGTTAGTGGAACAGAAACCTGCTCTGCTTTCTTTTTTTGCTTGTTTGCCTTTTTCCTCCAAATTCATTTCGTGGCCTAACAAAAATCCAGTTTCGTTTAAAAACAAGCAAGCATACAAACCCAAAAACAGACACTTCCTCTGGATTTTTAATTTCAATTGTCAGCAGGTGGTTGAAAATGAAGAGGAGTGTGCCAAATCATGGCAGGAAGCAAAGCTAGCGCTTTGCTAGCTGTTCAAAAATTTGGATAAAACAGCTGCAGGTTGCCTTTCCCAGGGCTGCTGCTTCTCCCTGACTCTCAGCTGGGACAGGTAAGACATGTATCAGGCAGCAATGGGGCATTTCAGCCAGTTAGAGCACGCAATTTACAGTGGTTTGTGCTCCTCTTTATTTTTTTCATGACAGATCCCCTGGTGCCCCAAACCCAATATCAGACGAGGCTCCAGCACCACAAGAGCATCATCTGCTACCTGCATCCCAACCCTACAAGGAAAGGAACACATCTGGGGCTCAGCAGCCTTCTTTTTAATTACAATCTGTGGTGCCAGTTCATTGCACTCTGTCCCAGTCAAGTTGGGGTTTGTTTTTAATTAGTCACTGCACACCAGGGCTCTCAGAGCTGGGTGGGGGTGTGGCCGTGGGGGTGAGGCTCCCTGCAGGGTGCTGGGGCAGAGTTTTTGCTCTGCTTTCTCCCCATAAATCACATTTCCAGTAAATCACACCTCTCTTTTAGCCCACGCCACAAGCTCATTAAGAATTGCTTTAATACCCCATGAATACCCCACAAATATTATGTACACACACTCTGCAGAGATAAACCTGCTCATAATTTTCCATCTCTGTGCAGCCACTAAATCTCAACACTGAAATGTCAGGCAACGAGAGGAGTTTTCCACCAAAAGAATATGAAAATTCCAGTGCCTTTTAAATATCTAAAGACCTCAATAGTATTGAAAGTAATGGTAGGGTGCAAAAGGCCATGAAGCTGGTAAGGGAAAAAGAAATCATTTTATTTAAAGGTGTGTATACTGGAAACCTTTTTTTCATATATTCCTAACGTGGACAAAATCAAATCTAACTGGGGAAACAGCACATCTTGACCCAGCAGGAAGGTGGATGCTGTTACTGGAGTAAAGTTTTTCCTATGAAGGAATTCCTGGATCCTTTTAACCTGTTTGCTGTGGCTGATTTGTGCTGCTTCATTTAGGCAGAGCAATGATAAATACAGAGTAACCCCCTAAATAGTCCAAATTTTTGTCCTCTCTGCATGGCCAGGACACACCAGTGGATTTGGAGTGATGTTTGCCATCCTACAAAGCACATTTCCAAGAAAGAAGGATGGGTTTGTCAGGGTTTCATCTTAAAACTTGTTGCAAGCTGATTTTCTCAGGAAGTTATTTGGTTATGAGGAATTGCCCTGCCTGTGTGAACAAGTTCACACTGTGGAAAATGTTTTCAAAAGGAGACTCTTCTCTCATGCTGACAAAATGCAGCCCGTGAGACAAAGTACCCACTTCTCTCACCCAAACCTAAATTATTTTTACATTGGATGTCTTTCTTTCCTAGGCAAAGCACAGATGATGCTATAGGCACATATAACTGATTTATTTTTTTATAATTAATTACTTTACAGTGAATTACAGCAACTGTGGACAATATTCTCTTTGAGGGGCACAACATCTTCAAAAATGTTCATTCCTACCCCATTTTCTCTGCACTACAAAGATTTCAAATTGCATAAAGCACCCATTCCCCTTGATTGTCCAGGTCTGATAAACGGAGAGCAGGCTCTGCTTCATCTCAAACAAATGTTTGGAAGCTACTTCACCTCAATGAAACTTAAAAATTTTTAAATGCTGGAAAGAAAATTCAATAGTGTCCAATAGATTCAGGATGTGATATTTCACTAGCAAACATTTATGTGCACTTACATAGAAGTCAGAGGTTTATTCCTACTATTTAAAATACCATTCCATGGTGTGTGAGCTCAGCTGGTTGGAGTCTGGTGCTAAAACCACCAAGGTTGGTGGTTCAATCCCTGTGTGGGTCATTCCCTTGAATATTGGGTTTGATGGTCCTTGTGGGACCCTTCCAACCCGGAAGATTCTGTGATTCTGTGATTCCCAGCTCTGTAAAGCACAAGGAGTTGCAAATCTAAAACATTGATGTGGGAGATTTTGCTCTATCTAAAGTCGGTTGTGGATGCATCTCCTTTCACACATGTCCCCCTTTGGGCCACTATTACCCTTAATAAAGTCTCTAGATCTTCAAACAAAATGATTTTCTCAAATGTCCAGTTTTGGACACATCCACAAGGACCAGGAACTACCACCTGGGGCCGTGGTCTCAGAGCAAAGTCCTCTGCTAAAACACCTCCCAAAGGTGTGCTGGGGTCATCCTGGGGCTCACACACCCTGTCCCCATCCCCATCTCCATCCTTGTCCCCACTCCTGTCCCAACCCTGCTGCCCCTCACCAGCTCCCAGAGGGGACAGAAGTGGTCGTGGGGGTCCTCTAAACCACTAAAATTCTGGGCTGATGGACAAACCAGGGCCTTTCTCCTGCCTCCCTGGGGTGGTCAGGCAAGAATTAAAGATATCAGTGACACTTCCCCACTGGTGTAGGGTTGCTTATCCTCAGCACTGCCCAAAAGTTTTGTTTCAGGGCAGCTTTCTCTTTTTTCTTTTTTTTTGTTGGTTTTTTTTGTTTGTTTTGTTTTGTTGGGTTTTTTTGTTGTTTTGTTTTGTTTTTTTTTTGTTTTATTTCGTTCCTGACCAATCCATGGATGTGGTTAATTTAAAGTTTAAAAGGCTTTTGCTCACACATACACACACACACACACACACACACACACACACACACATATATGTTTTCCACTGAAGTCTGTGCTTTTTCCTAGACCCACCCAAATTCCAGTACATAGCTCACTCATGTGCCAAGCTTCCCTAGTCTCCTTACAATGAGTGGAAAAATGCCCTTTTTTCCACTCCTGCACATTTTAGGGGGAGAACCATATAGAGGAGAAGGAAGAATTTAGTTATACCTGTGTTTTCAGAGCAGAAATAGGAAAGAACCTCAGTGTTTTCTGTGGGAATGCTGTAGTGCTTTGCTCCTAAGGTTTATGAGATTCTGAGCTGGAATTGTAGAGTGCCAAGGAGATCTAAAAATTAATAAATGTGAAACAAAAGCAGCTGCTGGTCGGTAAAACTCCATCCTGTTCATATGAAGTACTTAACACTCCTGAATGTTCTGATATTTTAGGTGGGGGCTGAGAGAAAACCAAAGATTAATGGTGAGAAACTTTGGGGAGTTTCAAGTGGAGATGGCTTCAGCCGTGTCATTCTCTTCCCCCTTTAACGGGGTGTTTTGAGCTACCAGAAAATTCATGGAATCCCAGAACGATTTGGGTGGGAAGGGACCTTAAGGTGGCAGTTCCAACCCTCTGCCACGGGCAGGGACATCTTCCACTACTCCAGGTAGCTCCAAACCCTGTCCAGCCTGGATTTGAACTCGGGGAAAGGTGGTGGACCAAGGGCTGTAACAACACACAAGCTCCATCCAAAGCCTTTTCCATTTCTCTGGCCTTCACGGGGATTCTCTGATGCCTGGTTAAGGCTGGTTCCCCCTTGATTTCCTCTTCTCAGGGAAGGCATTAATAAATCTTCCCTGACTTACAGAGCTCCCTGTTTTCGTGGAGCTTGTTGGAACGTAATTTCTGAAGCCTCTGTTCACCTGCCAAGACAAGCTGAAATTAGCCCATGGATTTAAAGACGTGGGCTGGTTTGTATCCCTTCACTCTTAGGTGATGGAAATTAAAATAGGCCAGGTTAATTATTTATCCTTTCCATCAGCAACATGCTAACATTGTACAGGAGCTTATTGTCACTCATATATCTGCAAAAAATTGGAATAAAAATAGATTTTTTTTTAAGAAGAAGCTGATTCCTGAGTTCTTGACTGGGAGGTTCAAGGGGAGCCCTGCTGTGTTGTGTCTTCCAGATAAAATCCCAAGGAATCAGAGGGCAAAGAATCTTTGTTTTCCTCGTTGCTTTCCCAAATTGCTTGATCCCTGCCAATTTCCATGACACAGACCCCTCAGTCTGCTGCAGAGACTGTGGCTTCAGAAAGGGAGGAAATAGCATGAAAGTACTGGTGCACATCAATGTTTTTGGGTTTTCTCGCCAAACCAGAAATACCAAAACAAAATTAAAAAAAAAAGTTTCAACTTTTCTGTCAAAATTAAAAAAAAAACCAAAACAACCCAAAAACAAAACATAAAAAGGTCATTCTGGCTGTTTGTTCAAACCAAAATTAAGCCTTTCTTTTTGAGGTTTGCACAGACGTGTGTGTGTTTCATTTAAATCAAGTGGGGAACAAAACATTCCTTGGAGTGACAGATTGTGACATCTTGCTTCAACAAAGCCAAAATACAATTTTTTTTACTGTTTAAAATAGTTTGTTGTTTTGGGTTTTAGTCATCTAAACCTGCATTTTCAGCCCGTAAGGCTTCTGGTTGAAAAGTCTCAGCCAGCTGTAAGGACCACGTGGGTTGGTCTGGTGACAAGTGACACTTGGAGGGACACAGCCTGTCCTGCTTGTTGGGATCTGGGAACACAACTACCATTCCCTCCTCATTTTTCTGTTCCTCACAGCTTCTTAGGAACCTCCATAAAAGCAGTGATAATGTGCCCAAACAAGAGAAAAATCTCACGCTGCTTTTCAAAGCCCCTGCGTTTCCTTACCCTCAAAGGAGCCTGCTTTGCTGGTTTATTTACACATCCCTTATCTTTATGGCTGCTCCTTTATGATCCCGTGTCATCTCCAAAGCTCCTGCAATCTTTTACAGTTGGGAGCTCGGGAAGGTCCAGCTTTGATCACTGGAGTCATCAGGCTGAATAGAACATTGTTCCTGCTCCGCCGAGGATTTTTTCCGACTGTGCTCGGGACACCGCAAACTTATTTTTAAAACCCTACAACGCTCAGCAGCTCCTCTACCTTGTTTTTCTGAGAGTTTTACAGATGCCGTGGGTTTCAGGAGGCACTTTGATGTTTTCCAAGCTGCCTGATTTATGAGAACAAAAAATACCACCGTTCCCCAATTATTTTCTGTCGCCTTGTAATAAGGCTCGATGCATCAATGGAAATTCAGTCTAGGCACAAAGAATAACTGGGGAATGAGGAAATCAACTGCATCTCTCACAAGAGATCATTCTTCCAGTGGAAAAATCAACCTTTTTTGATCTCTAACCCTCTGTACTTTTCCTGTAATATTTAATAAAGCCTCCATTTTCATTGGAAAACACACTTGATGGGAAATGTGTAACTGGTAGACCTTTCTGTGTTATTTTAGTGCTGTTTATGTTCTATTTTAGTGCCAATTGAACAGCATTCATATTTTGTAGGTAGGTGCTGAAGATAAGTGGTGGCAAAAAGCAGCTGAGCAGGGCTGTGGATATCTCAAATTGCAGCAGATTTCAGATGGGGTTAGGGTCATGGCATTGCTGAAAGTCCAGGGACTGTCACTTCACCAGCCAGCTGGCAGGTGAGTGGCAAAGCAGAAAACTCCTCCATTCACTGTTCTGGTGACACCCTGTCAAACCCAGCCTTTCCCAAAGTAAAAACTCTTTCTGAAAAGCTGTTCCCTTGCTCCACTTGCTGCACGGCTCAGACTTCTGGAAAAAAGGCAGCTTGGTGCCACAGCACCTCCAAAATCCACCTTTTCTTCCAGTCCAGAGTTTTGATTTATTAATTAGCATTTCCCAAGCTCCTCCTCCTCATAATCCTTCTCTTCTGTCCCACTCAAAAATTCTGGGGTAAAAGATTTTATTTTTCTCTTATTTTGACCATTTTAATTTCTCCTTCATTAATTCAAACACATCTTTCAGTTCTTTATACCCCTAAAGGTCACAGTCTAGTCTTTCCACAGCTGCTGCCCTGACCCCCTGAAGAATAGCCCTGCTTTCTTCTGCTCTTTGTTGGCATCTCATTCCTCTTTGTCCTCAAATCAGTCCCTGGAGATTTTTTGCTCCTTTCCTGGTTTAGACTTCTCCCATTCCACAATAGCTTCCCATGTGACATAAATAAAATTCCCCTCTTCCCCATATCCTGAAAATCTGCTTGTTTTGAGATACAACTTCCACAAACTTCTCCCCATCATTGTGTTAACCTACAAAGTTCCTCCTGTGTGTCCCTCACTGTTAGATCTGAAATAATTTACAGCAGAGCCAAATAGTTGGTTCATCCAACTGCAAAGTGTTTTGAGGACCTGCTATGCTGAGAGAAATTATTTCTTCTGACTGTAGTCCTATGTTCAGCATCAGCACGGATAACAAGTGATTTATTTCCTTGGAAGCACACATTTTTCCAGGATGGAAACCTGGGATACCTTGAGGGATGAATGTGCCCATCTCCCTGCAGTGCCTGATGACCTGAGACCCGACCTTGGACTTTCAGACAGCTGAAATTGTCTTTTCCTTGTACCTCTATAGCAAGGCCAGAGCTTTTGAAAGCTGACAAGTTTATTTATTCAACAGAAATCAACTGTTCCAGTGTACTTGAAGGTACCCCTCTCCTCTTGGAAGGATGAGAATTACACATGTGAATTACCTGGTACAGGTGTGCATTTTAAGCTGGAATATCCTAAATAAATACAGGTCAGTCTGAGTTGTACTGCTGAAGCCTTTCAGGTGAAATCCCATGGGAAATGCTGTGCTGTGTGGGATCCCAGGTGAGATTACACACCATGATGTGCCCTTTCCATCACACACACTGTTTAGTTGTTGTAAAAAATGCAAATTATGCACTGAAGATTATGAACAAGTTTCTTGTATAAAAACAACCCATCTAGGAATCTAAAATCAGGTGTAGGATACGCCTGCTCTATTCTAAAGGTGACATTCCCTGTCATGGGTCAGCTTGGTTTTTCCATGTCAGCACAGAAACTGGCACAACAAGCCTCACCAAAATATGGATTCATCAAGCCTGAAGGTTTAAAAGGCTCCCTCATCCGTGATCACAGAATCACAGCATCATCAAGGTGGGAAGAGATCTTCAAGCTCATCCAGTCCCACCCTCACCCCAGCCCCACCAGCATCACCCCGAGCCCTGTCCCCAAGGGCCACACCCAGACTCCTCCTGAGCACTGCCAGGGACAGCGACTCCAAACCTCCCTGGGCAGCTCAGCCCAAGGCCTGAGCACCCTTTCCATGGGGAAATTGCTCCTGGTGCCCACCCTGAGCCTGCCCTGGCCCAGCCTGAGGCTGTTCCCTCTGCTCTTGTCCCTGTTCCTGGAGCAGAGCCCGGCCCCCCCTCAGTGCCCTCCTGGCAGGAGCTGGGCAGAGCCAGAAGGGCCCCCTGAGCCTCCTCTGCTCCAGGCTGAGCCCCTGCCCGGCTCCCTCAGCCCCTCCTGGGGCTCCAGCCCCTGCCCAGCTCCTGCCCTGCCCTGGGCACGCTCCAGCCCCTCCAGGGCTCTCCTGCAGGAGCCACAGCTGGAGCCAGCCCTCGAGGGGCCTCTCAGTGCCCCGCGCAGAGGGACAATCCCTGCCCTGCTCCTGCTGCACACACAATCCCTGACCCAGCCCAGGGGCCGGTGGCCTCTTGCCCCCCTGGGCCCCCCTGGGCTCGTGTCCAGCCCCTGGCACCAGCACCCCCAGGGCTTTTATCTGTGCAATTCCTAAATATGAACAGCCTGCATCCTACACCTCTGTCACTGCTGCTTTTTTCAAAGGTTCCCCATTTCATGGTGTGATTTCAAATCCTCTCCTTCTCACCATGGCTCACCTGCCATTTACCTAGCAAGATGGGAGCCAGTCATCAGTCGATAAAGAGCAAAAAGCTAAACCAGAATTATTTGGTGGTGTGTACTGCCTCAAGCTGAGCAAAGCTGAAGATCAGGAGCAATTTATGTTAATAGCACCTGGAGTTTTAAGAGCTCATCATATTCTTGTCCACTGTTTCATTTTGAGGCCGAGGAATGAGGATCTAGTCGTTCTTCCAGCTTTTTTTCCAGATTTCACTCTAAATATTTCAGCTTATATAGAGAAGTGCTTAAATCAAAGCTTCTTGTGACAACAGAAAGGTTATTATTGATTTCTAAGACATTTTCAGTCTTTATATGGCATCTTGGGTGGTTAACAAATTTCTTGTATTTCTCTGTATTTCTTGTAATTGTAAAGCAATCACAGACAAAAGCTTTTCCTTGATGATATAATCACTATTTTTAAGATCTAAACAAGCACTGGAGCATTTAAAGGCATGGTGTCCTCTCAAATATTTTCACTGTTTATCAACCAAAAAAACACCTGCAAAGGCAGAAACCCACACTGAGGTACAGTAGGAGGATAAATCCCTGGGGTTGTCCCACTGAAATGTGTCTTTTTGCATTGCTGCACAAAAAAAACCAAAGAATTTTTCTTATATTAAGATTTTATATTCCCAGTCTGAGACCTTAAAAAAGGGCAGAGAGATTTATTACCAATAAGTATTATTTTGGGTCATGATCAAGTCACAGCTTTGGACATTTTCTTCTGACAAGAAAAGAAGTCAATGCTGAATTTTGTACATTTTTGTTCAAAAAATATAGTTACATTTTATCAATTTTTGTTTCAAGATGATATATTTAAGGTTCAGTGCCTTTTTTTTTTGCTGATGGTTTGGAGTTTCTTTGGATAATTTTTTAGGATTTTTTAGACTGTAACAATAGAACAGAGTAGGAAAGTACTTCAAGGACCAGGGACCCAAACAGACTCCCTTACAACAACTAATTTTCTGCCTATTCTTAGGGAAAAAGGAGCTTTAATCTAAAAATGCTAAGCTGGGAACAGTTCAGAGTTCAACCACCAAGTATCACTAATTGTGCCAGTCAACCAAACTCAAGTGTGGGGCTGAAATAAAATGTTGCCTTAAAAGGTTTTCTGTTTTCCATCCTGGTTTTGTGCAAAAATTTTGCCATTTGCATAATGAAATTAATCAGGATTGCAACTCCAACACCTCCTCCCAGATGCTGATACGTTTTTGGTCTTCTCTGAAAATGAAAGTCTGTTTGCTTGGGTGAGAGGCTGGAGGGGTTCAGGAAATATCAGCTGACATAGAAGTTTCCAGGGTGGGCAGCTTGGAGTGGATCATTGCTGAGCAGAAAACAAAGGGAAACTTTGGGGAAATTTCACAGGCAAGGTCAGAAAACCACAAAAACTTTTGTCTGGTTGCCGTTTTCCTTGAGAAATTAAAAATGAAATTAAAATAATTTAACCAGGAAAATTTATTCACTGGTCAAAATGCAAACCTCTATTTTATCCTATTTATTCTGGTTATTTTATTTTATTTTATTTGTATCTATTTTATTACATGTTTTTGTCAGGCTGTGTAACCCTAGAGAGGAAAAGGGGAAATTTTGATCATGATATATTTCTCCCTTTTCTCTTCATCAGTTTGTGCTAAGAATACATCTTATAAAGTCATCTAAGTAGGTTCATTGTTATTTATATTCCCCTACAGATTATGGCAGATAACCATTGATATGAACAGATAACCATTTTTATCATATATTCTCAGTGTAAAAGTGCTAATTTTAGATAAGGAAAAGTTCGTGATGTGAAACCAGACTGAACCAACAGTGAAACCCCTCAGCTAAAACAATGTAGATTCAATTAATCTGATCAGGTTGTACTATTGTCCCAGTCAAAGTTTATTTCACTTTATGGTTTTTGGGTCATGACAAAGACAAGGTGGCTGTCTGAGCACAGACAAATCCAGCTGGGGATCTCCATGAGAAAAACCAACCAGAAAGGAGCTAAATATGATTTTGAATGGCACCAACCCTTGTCCCAGCACTTCACTTTGACCAGAGGCAGCAGAAGGTTTGCAGAAGGCTCTGCTGGAAGATTAAATTTGCCAAACACCTTTCTCCCCAAAGGGTGTAAAGAACTGCAGAGGTGTTATCCCAAAAATCCCTCTTCACGTCTAAGCAATATTTGTCCAGTGAAGGGTGACAATACCTAAAGCTCCACTTCTGTCACATCTTGTTCCCTTTCTGCCTGACCACGACCTCTGCCTTGCTGTGAGTCTCAGGGTGTGCTGGCCACACAATTTCCTACACTGGCATACAGGACAGTTCCCTGCTCTTAGGGGAGCCAGAGATGTTCTGGTTTGTGATGGATCCACGTGTTTTTCACACCACTCAGCACAGACAGGCAGAGAGGGAGCAGGAGTTTCATTTCATGCACAGCCTGTTCTTGGGAGCTGCTTTTTCCCTGTTGACTCCAGGAACATGCACATGATTTTTGCCAAATTCTTTTCCATATTAACACCAAAATCTTTACCATGTTAACACCAAGTTCCTTCTTATATTAACATCAAGTTCTTTGCCATATTACCACCAAGGTCTTTGCCATATTAACACCAAGATCTTTGTCATATTAACATCAAGTTCTTTTCCATATTAACACCAGTTCTTTTCCATATTAACACCAAGCCCTTTACCATATTAAATCCAAGCCCTTTATCATATGAACACCAAGTTCTTTGCCACTTTAACATCAAGTTCTTTACCATATTAATAACACATTCCTTACCATACTATCAAGTTCTTTACCATATTAACACCAAGTTCTTTGCCATATTAACATCAAGTTCTTTACCATATTAACTCCAACCCCCTTACCATATTACCACCAAACTCCTTACCATATTATTACCAAGCCCTTAACCCTATTAAATCCAGGCCCTTTACCACATTAACACCAAGATCTTTGCCACTTTAATATCAACTTCTCTACCATATTAACATCAAGTTCTTTGCCATAATAACACCAAGTTCTTTACCATATATATTCCAAGCCCTTTACCATATTAACTCCAAGCCCTTTGCCATATTAACAAACACATCCAAACACATTGAATGCTGAAATGATGCTCAAGCCTGTTATAACTCATTCAAGTCATTCATGACTTCTCTCATCCCAAGGGGTTAGGGACAGTTCAGCTTTCAGATATTTAGCGTTTAGTAAATTCCTTCCTAGTAAACTGACAAAGTTGATTTTAACTGTTTCATATAATAATCAATAATTTTTAAAATTTTCATACATATATAAGGTGCCTCTAAAGGTAAAGACTTTTCCCTTCATCAAGCAAACAAACCAAAAAGACATCACCCCAAAACCTGCCTTGTTTTTCCTTGAAGAAAAGTGAATCAAAATTTATTTCCAAATACTCTGAGGTTCAGAATGTAAAGCAGTAACATTTCCGTTTTTCTTGGTCCTTCCCAGCCTTGGTCTCCACCTGTTCCCAAAGAACACAGCCTGTCTCTGTGGACTGTGTGTCTGAGGAGAGGGAAAACAGGACAGGAGGCAGGAATAATATTCCAGACAGCTTTAATGAAATCTGGATAAATCAATAAAAAATTCAGCTGCAATCAGGGCTGTGGGCTAATGGCTTGTTTGCTTCATTGCATGAGGAGCCAGGACAAAAAAGAACTATTTGTTTTCATTTGAAATTCTATAAAAAGTAACAGACTGAATTATTGTATGTACGTTGGAAGGCTGAAGCCCAAGTCATCTGCTGCTGTTTTTGTCTCTAGGCCATGCCTCATTTACTGGGATGAAATTCCTGGGGAAGTTTTTGGTCTGGTCTACAACTCTGCTTTATAAAAGTGATGCCAGTTTGTGCTGTACAACCAGCACCGTGTTACACTCCAGGCTTGCCTCCTCCCTCCTGTTAGCTGGTTATTAGGGAGTGCAGAGAGCATTGTGACATTTTACAACCAAGGAAATAAAGAAGACATTTCTTTAGCAGCAAATCTTCTCCTTCCCCCTCAATTAAAAAAAAAAAAATTACAAGAAAACACAGACTTGGTAGGTAAATACACAGGCATTGTGATCAGAAAGACCCTGGAAATGCCTTTAAATAAAATATGGGAGGGAACGAGGTTAGTTAAAAAGTGCTGTGGATACTCCTGGTTCACAAAGGAAAGCCAGCTTTGTTTCTCTTCAAGAACAGCACCTCATGGAGAAAAAGAGATTTTATCTGTAACTTTCACTGCAGCATGATCCCAGAGGGAAAATAGAAAGGGAGGCAGTAGAAAAGTAGAGGGGGGTTTGCACCACAGGCTTTGATTGTGATTATGAGGAAAAGCCAGACCTGTCGTAAACAAGTTGTGTGAAGACACAGGCAAAAGTTGGAAGACAATGCCTGAAGTTCTCCAACCCAGACATATTTACATTCTTTACACCTTCCACAGAAAACTGACATTCTCTTTTCTTATACACAAAGGTAACAGGGACGGGGTAAAGTTCCAGTCAGGTTTTCCCACCATGCCAATGAAAACTGATTTCTGAATTGGAAAAAAAGAGCAAGAGCAGGCTGAAAGTTCTGATTCCAACACTCTAAACAGCACTCTGGATTTCTAGAGGAAAAAATTCCTGGCAGGCAAACAGTGACAAAGACAGGTTCAGCATCTGTCCCCCTCCCCAACACATAAAAATCTCAGCCCCGTGCATTACAAACCCCACAGTCAGTGCTTTACATCAGTGGAAAGACCAAACCATGACAGCCTTTGTTTAACTGCTGAACTGCCTCTATGTCAAAATCCAGAGAAAGACACAGCTTTATAAACATTTTTTCCTTCTACACACAGTTTCTAAATCCTTAAACTACCAAAATATAGAAAAAAATAGGAAAAGCACCTACTCCTTAGCTTCCAGTTCTACACAGCTCCCAAAGCACTGCTAAGCATGTATGGGTTTTTGACAAATACCTCTTACCTGTAAAAGAGCAATGTTCAGATTCCTTACTAGATGTTATCGTCATGACAAGTCAAACAATCTTTTTTATAGAAGGTTGGGCGGCTTTTCAATAAAGCGTGTGTGCATTTATAAAAAAAAAAAGAAAAACAACAGAAAAAATCCAACACAAAACAAACCCCTCAGAGAGTCTCCCTTCCCTCGCTGTCAGTCAAAAAAACAAGTTGAAATAAGCCTGAGTTGGAATTACCTGAATAAAGAAACTGGAGAGAGGGAGGGAGGAGAGGGAGGGAGGGAGAAAGAGAGGAGGAAAAAAAAAAAAAGAAAAAGAGTCCGAGAGGAGACTCAGTGATGTCAGCAGTGTGTGTTAAGGAAATCTACAGCTGAGCCCAGCAAACTTTATAACTGCACAGCTCTCGACACCCAGTTACGTGGTAAGCAAATACCTGCTTCGGAGGAAACTGATTTACTTCTAAAGAAGCCAGTTAATCTTTGAAGAAACTTCAGCCAGGCTGATCAAAGTCCCTGAAAGGCCTTATTTCCTAAATAAGTAAGGCTATGAGTGGTTGTATAATGCTAAGAAAAGAGGAAGAAGGATAAAAAGTCAACGTTATTGATTACCCGTTTCCTATAGGCAAAAGGGAGATTGAAACTCATCTGAAATAAATTCAGGTTATGGTTGTCACACACTGAGCTGCAGCAGCTGAAATCCCTGACCACCAAATTGTCCAACGTGTTTATCCACAGCACTCCTTCCCTCTGATGGCTTTTTCTGGGTTTGCCTGGGTGCCTTCCTACTTTTGTTTCCCAGCTGCAGAGGGCACGGGCAGGGATGATTTGAGCGGGATGAAGACAGGTTCCTTGAAGACAGGGTTGAAAGCCTGTGCACTGCCATTGGTACCACGCTGGAATTTGATGGGATTCCCTGGGAATGCAAACAGCAGCAGGGAAAGGGAAGTTGCTGCAGCACTGGAAAGGTTCATGTGATGGCCTTGGATATCATTATACTGTAATTCCTGGGAATTCCGTATCCCAGCAAGCTACTCCAAGACAGGATAGCTCAGCACCAGCTGCAGGCACATCCTGCAGTGCAGGGTAACTTCCTTCCTTTTCCCTTGGGAGAAGGAGCACATCAAACATTGGGATGAGTCCTTCAGCAACCAAACTCTTCCCACCCCATATTCCCAGGGAGCACACCTGCCAGAGCCCAATCCCTGCTGAACAGAGATCCAAATACCATGAACAGATATTAATAATGCCATGATATGTGACCAGAGAAAAGGAGGAGCTGGAATTCTGCTGTCAAGTGCAGCATTCAGGCAGTGCCAGTAGCCAGCAGCTGTTTTGCGTTTAAAAGGGCAACACTTAGAGGTGATTTTTTTTTTCCACTTTGCAAGAGACTAAAGAATTTCACACGACTTGGATTGTTCCCCGAATCCATGAGCCTGTTTCACTGGTGTCTCTTTCTCTATATTTACTATGAGGGAGATGGCAACAGCTATAAATATATTTATATTTATATATAAAAATGCTTGTGAAGGTCTTTTTCTGCTTTCAGATGAGCTGTTCTGTTTGCAGAGCTTCATCATGGGATGAAGCACCTATACCAGGAATTCTCTTCCACTATACAATTAAATTATGTTTAGCTGGGATTATACATCATTAAAAATTCCCAGTTAAACCTTTCCCCTTCTTTATTCTGGGTAAATTTCTACAAACTGCCCTAATCATAAATTAATAATGTGCTATTCCCACACATCCCCCAAATCTGGATTTGTGGCAGCACGGTGACCATGAAATCCACTGTAGTGTGAGAGGCCTTTCAAAGACCGAAATATGAGGATATGCTCTGAAAGATGCACAACAGTTCAGTTTTTAATCTTTTTACTAATGCTCTGTGGATTCTTATTCCGTTCTGGAAAACAGAGCAGCAGAGCACAGAATAGAATTTGATTTGCATGGCCATTTCCCAGCTTTGTGTCCATGATTTAAAAATGTAAATACCTTTCTTTGCACAGTTTTCCACCTTAAACAACTGTCACTTCCTTGTGAGTCCCCAGAAGCTCTGGGGCTGTTCCCACACTGCTGCTGAGGTGGGTCAGAAGGAGAAGTTAATTTTTCAGTTCATACCCTCCAAAATGCATAAATTCACTTAATTTTTTCTTCAGATTTACCTCAGTACCACAACTTATAAATCTCTTTCCTTGCAGCAATAACAGATGAGTTCAAAAGTGTGGGCTAGAGATGTTGAAATACTGATCCAAACTTCTCCATTCAGTAAAGTTGAGCAGGAAACCCCATGGTGATAAGAGGCTTGCTCAGGGCATTTTCAGATTTTATGTTGGCTCTGGATAAAGTTAAGTAAGGAAAAGAAACAATAAAAATGGATCCCTGGCAGAAAAGTTAGCCCTACTCATCAAATCTGCACCTGCAACTTGATCCAAAAATCAGTTATTTTACTGAAAATGTGCTTTGGGCTTCTCATGTGGAATAAGATCCAGCTCAGAAGGATGTGTGCAGTGTGAATGGGGAAAAGCCACAGCCACTCTTCAAGCCTTATCTCTTTTTCTCTGTTTTTGGGAATCCCCAAATTATGAGTTAAAAATCAGACCCAGGATATAAAGAAATTGGCCGTGTTATAAAAACCGGAGAAATGGTTCTTGCACAAGTTCAGGATGTCCTGAGCAGGCAGAGGTGTCACCTGAGAACTGCTAAACACCTATTTGTGCTTTTACACAACTAAATCCATGTGTAAAGCTGAGCCTTGTCTTGTTAAACACAGATATTTGTGCTTTATGTACACTATGTTTTCTTCAATTGTTTGAAGACAGGTCTCTAGACAGGTCTCTAGTCATGTGCTTTAAAGTATTCATCTATTCATCAAACCATTCACCTGATTCTTACTGATGAAGTTCTTGACAAAAACAGAATTGAAAGGGGTAAAATTCATTACGGAGATTCCCATGAAATAAAGGGAAAACATTGGGCCCGAAGGTGCTGCAAGAAATGCAATTCATGGAACTGTAGAGTGGTTTGGATTGGAAGGGGCCTCACAGCCCATCCAGTGCCACGGCAGGGACACACTTCATGTCCTGCCATGGCAGGGACACCTCCCACTGTGCCAGGCTGCTCCAGCCCCAGTGTCCAGCCTGGCCTTGGGCACTGCCAGGGATCCAGGGGCAGCCCCAGCTGCTCTGGCAGTTCCAGCCCAGCCCCTGCCCACCCTGCCAGGGAACAATTCCTGCCCAAGATCCCACCCAGCCCTGCCCTCTGGCCCTGGGAAGCCATTCCCTGGCTCCTGGCCCTGCAGCCCTTGGGAATTGTCTCTCTCCAGGTCTCCTGCAGCTCCTTCAGGCCCTGCAAGGCCACCCTGAGGTCACCCCAGAGCTTCTCCTCTGCAGGTGAACAATGCCAGCCGTGCCAGCCTTTCCTCCCAGCAGAGCTGCTCCAGCCTCTGCTCCTCCTGGAGCCTCCTCTGGGCTCTCCCCAGCAGCTCCAGCTGCTCCCTGGGCTGGCCAGGCCTGTGGATGCTAACGAGGACAGGAATCTTCACACTCCAAAAAGCCAGACACCACACTCTTCCCTACTTACACGTGCTCTTAGCGTGCTCAACACACATTTTTCCATCTTTCTTCTTTTGTCACATCTTTGTTGACATTGCAGCAGTGGCCACCCTGAGGAATTTACAGCCCATTTTCCCAGCCTGCTCGGGGTTAACGCCGTGGTTTGAGTACAAGCCCTCCACAATATGCTCTTTGCATTAGGAGAGGTTGTGGCTGACACTGCTGCTCCTGGGGGAGATTTGTGCACATGGAAAGCACATAATTGGAACAGAGTTTTATTCTGCTTGATGAGCTTCACACAGAAGGATCTGGCTGGGGAGAGCCCTGCTCTGTTCTCAATGAAGAGAGCAGTGACCTCTGTGGAAACCCTGTTACCGCAGCTTTACAAAACTTCATCCCAAGGAGTCTGGATGTGAGAAGGTTGCAGTTGCTGAGATGTGCCTTATCTGCTCACATTAAGGAAGGTGGTTGTTCTTCATCCAGCTGGCTCAGGGTTTCAGACCCCCAGCTCCACTGCTGTCCTGTGAGGGATGGAAGGACTTCAGCAGCTTCCAAAATGAAGTTTCTGCCCAGAATTTTTGCTTCTTGATGACAGAAATACTGACATGTTGCCACCCAAGATAGCAAAAGGATTTCCAGGTAGCAGAAAGCTCTGGAGGAAGAGCAACTTTCTGAGAAATATCACTCATTCCTAGGCACATTTGGCTGCTTTCTCTCTGGCTGTGGAAATAAGCATCTTCTGGGTTTGGTTCTTGCCCAGAGATGGGGAAGATTCACAAGCAGGAATTCAAATCCAAGCTGGCTTTCTACACCAGAGTGAAAATGACAATGGGCTTCAGATCCAAGAGGGATTTTAATTTCCCCTCCCCTGACAATCTGGTCAAAACGTCCAAAGCAGCAAAAAATTCACCTCAGATTCCTGGAACTGGTCCTCATATCTTTGCTTTGTGATACTCTGTGGTGGGTGCATGCTCGGTTTGCCACATCGTGAGCCAGCAGGATGCATGAACAACCCCGTGGGGAAGTTCTGCTCACATCTCTGGGAGCTTCCCAGCAGGCAAAGCTGCTTCCTGCAGCCCTTCCAAGAGCAGACAACTCTCCAGGTCTCTAAGGTCATAGCTGTAACATGATGTTGGATTTGTTGCCATAGGATTGGACCCGTGCTCATGGAAAACTATCACACAATCCTCAGTATTGTTCTCAGCTGCAAGCAGAATGTCTGGCCCAAGCAGTGACCCAGGGTTATGGTCTAGAAGAGCTGCTCCAGGGGATGCTGGAGACACAGGGCTGGAAGCACCCAGCTGTGAGAGCCACTGACCACAAGAAGCAGAGGCAGCTTTGCCTGGTCTATCATTTTCCTCCCCTTGACCCACGGTGGTCTCTCTCTTGGGTGTTCTGTGGTTTCTCCTCATGTGTGAATTTCCTTAGCTAAGAGCTGCTCTGATGACCAGGAATCCTTCTGGGAGCTGCTGGAAAACCCCAGCTTCTCTACCACTGGACCCTCCTGTTGATGTGACACAATGAGCATTCCTCAGTCAAAGAGAAACTTTCATCTTCAATTTCGTGTATCTTCAGTAGCACACTCTGGAGGACAGCAGTGGGAAGGGAAATATCTCCTAATCAGATTTCAGTTTGTTTGGATCACTCAATCTGCAAAATCCACTCTGCATTCTCCAATCATCAGGTCACAGTCTCTAATTCTCAAACACATTTCTCAGCAGTGTCCAGCAGGTAGATTATTTTTTTTTTCCTTACCTTTAAAACTTCAGGGGTATTTTAACGGAGCTTTGCTTTGGAATAATTTGAGAAATAATGGTTTATTTTACTTGGAAACTTCTTTTCATGAGCACCAATAAGAGCCCTGTGAAAATACCTGTTTGGAACATTCTTTACTGAATTTCTTTGAGCTGTGACTATTTGGGACAAAATTGTGGCATTACTGCTACCGGTTTCAGATAGCCAGACTGAATGGCTTCTCAGGAAGCAGCAGTAAAAAGGCAGAGCAAATTAAATGAGTACCTTTGTGCATTTTTAAACGTGTCTTCCTGGAAAAATAACTTCTGGCTTGAATGAAAAGAACTGAAGTGTGCACTTTTGCCAAACTTTATCCAAGAGGATTAAGAAGTGAGCCTACAGACAACTCCTGAGGTTGACAGAGCATGGAACATTACAGAAAGTGCACAAAAAGAGGGTAATAAAGGGAAGGGCACTGAGTTTTCAGTACAGGGTGTGTGTACAAAGACTGTCCTGAAGTTTGCTATCACCATCAGAGATCACGGCACAAGAAGATATGGAAAGTGATCTTCCAAACATCAAGGGCAAACATTGGTCCAGACAGGGCTGAAAAGGCTCAACTTCAAGATAAAATTTTTGTAGAAAGCAGAGTTGTCATCGTTGATCTGCAGAACTCAGCTTTGAGAGGAAGTAAAATCCAATCCATGGTATGACAGGGCAAGCAAGTGATGGCTCCATGACAGGAAGACAGACAGAGGTGCTGGTTGCACCCATTGTCACCAGGATTGCATCACATTTTCCATCACAACCTCCTTTTTTCATGTGCCACAGCATTGCAAAATGCTGACCTTTGGGGCTGCATTTTTCCATGCTTGCTCCCTGCCCCAAAGGTGAATTCTTTCAGAAATTCTGAGCAGAATCTTTTCAGGGACCATGGCTATTATTTTTGGCTGTTGCCAGGGCTGCTTGCCTGGGGCAGATTGAATAACAACTGGCTTGTTCCTCTGAGCTACAATAAATCCCACCATCCATCATGTGAAGAAGAAAATTAAAAGCATGAAAAAAAATCAGAGGTCTCCTGATTTTAATGTTTGCAAGGACTGTTTAGGCTTGCAAATGGCAGCAGGTGAAGAAAAGAGAGATTTAACTGGGAAAACTGCCCTGACCAAGAGTCTCCTTTAATGGCAATTAACTCCACCATATTTATATCAGGATTTGGTTTCAGGGACAACTCTTGAAAAGTGTTAAATACAGTCTTCAAGATACCGGGAGAGGAGGCTGAGTCTGTTTTGTCCCTCTGAGTGTCTCTAACATGGGATACTTGCTTTTCTCAAGCAGTTAGTTAAGAATTGAAGGGTTGCACATTCCCATCCATTGCCACAGGCTGGGTCAGTCAGTGTCAAGGGCATTAAATATTCTCTATTTCTCAAAAGCAGGACACTTGAAAGAGCCTTAAAACATAGATATAGGTGCTGAACTACAGGCACACATGGTTGAAATTGCTCTCTAGGGGCTTTAAAGACCACAGACAATGCATTAGGATTGAGATGCTGAGCAGCACTCAAAGCCACAAACAACCCCAGAACAAAACCCCATGTCTCCTATTAGGAAATCGCACCCAGGTGGCCTCATATACCCCCACACATTCTCCTGATTTTATCATCCACAGAAAATATGTCTGAGAGTTACTGTACAGACAGGAAAAGCCAGTCTCCCTACAGGCCCCAATAAAGACTTGAGCTGTCCAAAGGTCTCTGGGAGTACAGATGTGTTTGTTCCAGTAGGTCTGGTCTGTGAGGTTGCACACCCTGCAGACTACAGCTTCATCTGGGGACACTTTGCTGGAGCAGGGTCATCCCAGAGCACAGAGCACAGGAGAGTGTCCAGACGGCTCTGGAACATCCCCAGGGAGGAGACCCCGGAGCCTCTCTGGCTCTGCTCAGGGCTGGCACTGCCCAGGGCAGGAGTTGTGCCTCCTGTGCAGGGGAATTGCCGGGCTCAGCCCCTGCCCGTGGCTCTGGGGCCATTGCTGGGCCTGGAGCAGAGCCTGGGCCCTGCCCTGCCCTCCCTGCACCCAGGGACAGACAGGGACACCCAGGGACAGACAGGGATACCCAGGGACAGACAGGGACAGACAGGGACAGACAGGGATACCCAGGGACACCCAGGGACAGACAGGGATACCCAGGGACACTCAGGGACAGACAGGGACAGACAGGGACACCCAAGGACACACAGGGCTCAGGGCCTCTCTCAGCTGGGGCTCCTCTCCAGGCTGGGCAGCCCCAGCTCCCTCAGCCTCTCCTGGGCACGGAGATGCTCCAGGCCCTCCCTCAGCTCCAGGAGCTCCTGTCCCTGCTGTGCTGAGGAGCCAGAGCTGGACACAGCACCCCAGAGGAGCCTCCAGGGCTGGGCCCAGGGGCAGGATCACCCCTGACCTGCTGGGAATGCTCTTCCCGATGAATCCCTGGATCCCATTGGCCTTCCCGGCCCCAGGACACTCTGCTGGCTCAGGGACAGCTCAGTGTTCACCAGGATCCCAAATCCTTCTCCTCAGAGCTGCTTTCCAGCATTTTTCTTTCCAAATGATTGTATTCTACACCCGATATTGTTCCAACTTCAGCATTTAACTGCCTGATTATCTACTTTTATTGACTATGTCGTTCAGTCCACCAAAACACACTGTTCATGCTCTGTCCTGATACATTCATATTTGACATTAAATATAACACTTTAATGCCACACTTTTAACCTCAAGCACCACAAAATGCCAGGCTAAGATGAAGCTTACAGGGTTCACATAACAATCTGCTTGTTTTATAACTTCTCCTTTCTAGCTGCAACTGGTGCATCCACATACCAATTACTGCTAAATAATTGCTCCAGGTTTGTTTGCAACCCAAGAATGTCTGGCAGATCTGAAATTGCACCTGTGCGTGGACCTGAACATCAGATTTGCAGTGACTTTGTTCTGTAATACATCCAGCTTTTATAATGCCTGATGAAAAAAACAAAAGAATGATGGTGAAATCAGACTGGTTTGTCATTCACTAAATCTCGGAATTTGTGAATTTATGAAGCAATTGCTTAACCCCATAAACCCTCACGGCTCTGTGGTGTAAGAGTTCAAGCAGAGCTTTCATCAGGGCATTAAACAGCTTCAAACTGAAAGACAGTAGGTTTAGATGGGATATTGGGCAGGAATTGTTCCCTGGCAGGGTGAGCAGGTCCTGGCCCAGGGTGCCCAGAGCAGCTGGGGCTGCCCCTGGATCCCTGGCAGTGCCCAAGGCCAGGCTGGCCATTGGGGCTGGAGCACCTGGGACAGTGGGAGGTTTCCCTGCCCATGGCAGGGAGAGGAAAAAGATGATCTTTAAGGTCCCTTCCAACCCAGTCATTCTACAATTCCATGTTTTTCCTTGTGTTTCTTCTGCTTCCCACAGCAGATCTCAGCTGAATCACTGACAATGGACTCACAGGGAGGGCCTGCACTCTCCACACTTTTCCATGTATTCCTTGGTTGCTGAAACCTTAGCCACTGCAACATTCTCTGATTTGAAGCCACTCTGTCTCTTCCCCCTGTTCTGTGTCTTGAGTGCAGCCTGTTGACAATTGATTTCATCAGGACAATGAATTATACCCCTGGATTGCTTGGAATGAAAGGAACTCTTTTCCTCAGGGTTCATTCCACTATTTTCCTTACTCAGCTACCTCCACTTGCTCCAATACACCTTTCCAGATATCTTCGTCCCTCAAAGGCCAGCTGTGCTTTTTATCCCCTCTTGGAGGATCTCTCATTTTAACTCCTTCTTGGAGCAGAGTTTTCTGCTGGAGGAACTGAGCCCTTTCAAATCTGTCCACAGCATTTGCGTTACAGGGAGGAACTGCAATCTCCTAAAGCTGGCTAAGGCAGGCTTCAAAATATTTCTTCCATACTTACTTCACCTTTGGGCTATGTGGTTCACCACTTTTTTTTTTTTTTTTTTCCCCCTAATTGTTGGTATTATTGGTCCAACTGCATTTCCAGAGAAGTTAACCCTTAGGACACCACTCTGCACCTTGCTTTCCTGATCAGATTTCCCTCAGATCTCTCCCTGCCTGTCCAGTCTCAGAGTGATTTTCTCAGTGCTCTGCAAGATACTTTTACTTCTTTTGTTTCCCTTCAGCCCTGGCTTGTTTACATTTTCCCCATATTGCCTTGTTTTATTGCTCATCTAGACTATCATTAACTATGTGTGCTTTTCAATAACTTCCTTCACTTGGTTTTTTATCGCTTCCTTGATTGTATCCCAGCAGATCTGCAGGGAGATTTCTTTATCCTTGCCAATCAGGGGCCTGAAAACCACCCAAGCCCACGTTAGAGGACTGGCAGGATCTATCCCTTAACACAGCCCTGCTCTTGGACACAGGAGGTTTGAGGGGCTTTCCACAGGTGAATCAAAGCAGGAAAAACCTCTACTGTGACCAAAGCCTAAAGATCTCCAGTGAATATCATGGATAAGATTCTACAGAGCCACTTGAGGTGGGGGAAGACAACTCAGAGAGCCACACAGGTGAGTCTGTCTCATCTGGATTTTCACCTGGATGGTGGAGATAGGCTGGTTTCGGACAGCAAGAGGGCAACACACCTGGTCCTGGCCACACCGTGGACCCTGATGTGACTTTTGCTCCCTGCTGCCCAAAAAAGGCACCCCCCTGTTCAGAAGAACTCACTGAGCCACCCTGATTTTTTTCTGGAGCTTGGCCGTCGGGCCTAGGCCATGGGAAGGGCTCTGGATTTCCAATAAGCTGAACCTCCAGGAATCCAGAGCTATCAAAACTGAGTGAGACAATTTCATTCCAGCTTTGGCAAGACAGTGTTTGGACACAGCACATTACAAGATGTCCTGCCAGTTCTGGGTCTGGGAGCAGGCTCCAAAGAAGGTGAATCCTTCCTTAACTGGAGTTCCACAGCAAGGAAAACGTTTCACAGAACTTGAGCAAAGATGAAACCAGCTGGCTGATGGAGAGGGCTAAGAGAAGTGGTCCTCCCTGAAGAGCAGCCAGCAGTTTCTGAAATGAAAGTCAATTAAATTAAAGTAATTGCAGTCTGCATCTGCATTTACCTGTGGGCACCTGTGTGTAAATATAACCTGAATTTGTACCCACACACTGGTACTCAATGGCAAATGTGTGCACACAGAGCAGAGGTACTTTCTAGAAGGCAGATTTTCACACATTCCTTGGCAGACTGGGTCACTTTCACCTCCTGTGATCCCAGACATTGTGGTGTTGGAGAAGAGAAGGGTCCTTTGCTGCTCTCGAGTTTCTGGAACAGCCTCACACAGATTCCCATTTTTGTATCTCTGTTCCTGACACATTTGCCAATCAAAGTACCTCTCTATCTCCCTCACCCTTCTTATCTCAAGAGCTTTGTTATAAAATAAAGGAAGTTTGGCTGGATGGTGTTGCCAAACTGAAAAGCTTCTGTAAAACTACATTTTTTCTATAGTGCTGCAAAGCCCAAATTTACCTAATAGACTGTCTAGAGTCCAAAGGAGCTTCTACAAAATTTCTGGTAAAGAGTATTTGTTTTAAGAATTGATTTGCATGCCAAAAACAATGTACTGCATTTATCAGCCTGGAACTGTTACAATCTTTTCAGCAAATAATATCCCAGTTTCTGAAAAAGCCGAAAATGTGTATCTAATCCAATTGTGTCACCTCTCATTTCCTTCAAAGAGGGGGGAAAAAGGCAAAGCTAAGCCTGAAATTCTGGTTTGAATTAACTGCCACTTTATCTCTAAGTGACCTCTTTGTGCAAAGCTATTACTGCAAACACAGTCTCTGAGCCATTCAGTCATCTCCAATGCCTGAGACACAGCTACAAGGTAGTTAATGCTATCAGCACTATCATCTTGCATTTGTGTAGAGCTTCTCATCCAAAATATTCCAGCTCCTGGCTGGGTGATCCTTTCCCTGGGTGGGCTCCTAATGTTGGTGCTGCATTCAGCATTGTAAAGGGTAAGAGGGCAGGAGGGGGATTTTACACTTTAATTCCAGTGCCACTGTTAAAGAAAATAACCTTCCATAAGGTGCACACCAGCAAACAGAGCTCTGCAGTGCCACACAGCCACAGAGAGAAGGAAATGAAGAATATTCCAGGTATTATCAAATCCACTCAGTTCTCTCTGGCAGCATGGAGGGACCTATGTGTTAGAAAGATTCAGACCCTCTGAGAGAGAACAGAGGGCTAGAAAAGGTATTTAAACCTTGGTTATTCAAGTTATGATGGAGCCCTGCTTCTAACCAGGACAATCTGGTGTGGCAAAAGCTCTAATTGGGATGATTAAAAACCCAGTCAATTTTCTTCATTGGTACAAAGGCAGTTTAAACTCATTCCACTATTCCTTGTGTCCAGCCATGCCAGCCCTTCACTGCCTGCCCACTCCGCCATGCACCCACCCAAAATACCTTTTTGTCCATTTATTCCTGGCCTTTCCTCAGCAGCCAGGGGCTCCTCTTCCCGATGGCAGCTCCTGAGGGTGTTGGCAGTCAGCTGCTGAGGGCTGGCAAGTTCATCTCAGCCCTGTCCTGCCCCACTGGCTCCTGAGGCTCCGTCCTTCCTTCCAGCCCTGACTGCCCCTGCAGCTCCCTCACTCCCAGCTGCTGGAGCAGGTTGAGGTGGTGAGCCCAAGGGCTGGAGAGCAGAGAAGAAAGAAGAGAATTTATACTTTGGTATTTTGGAAGCTGGAATCCAGGGAGAAGCTTAAGAATGTGACTTGAGGCCAAAATGTTTGGCTCTCCAGTTACAGAGCGGAGAGGGGCAGGTTTATTCCTATTGCAACACTGTGGCCCGTGTCCTGTAGGAATTTTCCAACATCATGGATGTGTAGTGGGTTCAGAGGAACCTCTCCTTCACTCGTCTGCTTCCTGCAGCTCTGGGGGAGGAAAGTGATAACAGAGGAATCAGCAGCACTGCAAGAAACTTGTCGGAGACGGAGCTGTGTATGGAGGGGCCTGGGAGTTATTCCTGGGACATCCTGAGGTTACAACTCCTCCTGCCACTGTCCTCCTCCACTGTCCTTCCATGCACTCATTCCAGCAGAATCATCCCCTCCAACTGTTAATTTGGCTGCTATTTCATTTATTCCAGCTTCTGAGTTTGAGAAAGAAAATAAAAAAAAGCAGCATCTCACTGAAAAGAGATGCTGCCTCTGTAGTAAGCAGATATATTAAATACATAAAGCAAGGCTTGTTTATAGTGTTGATTCTTTGTAAAGTTTCGCTGGTTTTATCATTGATATTAAAATTCCAAGTATATTATATCACTTTATTTTTTTATGCATCTGGATTAGGAAAATAACCCAATAGGAATACTGTAAATGAAATGGAGTAACAATTTACCACAGAAATGACAGTACAGAGAAAAAAAATGGAACTCAGCTTTTACTCCTATAGAACAGACACTACATTTCTGTCCTCCATTTCTCCATGGTCACTTACAATTCTGTGCCATTTTTCTTTATATCCAACATGCACAAATTAAATTCATTGGAGTAAACCACAGACTTCCAGCACAGATTTGTGTGCACACACGGGGAAACAATGACAAGGAGAGATCACAGGGATAAAACTGCAAGTAGAGATCACAGAATCACAGGATCATCGAGGTGGGAAGAGCCCTCCAGGACCACCCAGTGCCACCCCAGCCCCACCAGCATCACCCCAAGCCCTGTCCCCAAGAGCCACATCCAGACTCCTCCTGAGCACTCCCAGGGACAGCGACTCCAAACCTCCCTGGGCAGCTCAGCCCAAGGCCTGAGCACCCTTTCCATGGGGAAATTGCTCCTGGGGTCACCCTGAGCCTGCCCTGGCCCAGCCTGAGGCTGTTCCCTCTGCTCTTGTCCCTGTTCCTGGAGCAGAGCCCGGCCCCCCCTCAGTGCCCTCCTGGCAGGAGCTGGGCAGAGCCAGAAGGGCCCCCTGAGCCTCCTCTGCTCCAGGCTGAGCCCCTGCCCAGCTCCCTCAGCCCCTCCTGGGGCTCCAGCCCCTGCCCAGCTCCTGCCCTGCCCTGGGCACGCTCCAGCCCCTCCAGGGCTCTCCTGCAGGAGCCACAGCTGGAGCCAGCCCTCGAGGGGCCTCTCAGTGCCCAGCCCGGAGGGACAATCCCTGCCCTGCTCCTGCTGCACACACAATCCCTGACCCAGCCCAGGGGCCTCCTTGTCCACACGGACTAAAGCTGAGGCAGGTCTCTGTATCAGAGCTCACTGGCTCCCCACCAAACAGTGATGTTTTTGCTCTTTGGTTGGAAGAATTAAGACAAACACATTTGTTTTAGCGTAGTGCAACAGGCAAACTTGAGCCCACATCCTCTGAGGTGAAAACTGATCTTTTGTTGAAATCACCTTATCAGTGTTTACGCTTCAATGAAAATATAACAATGCACATAGCCCAATAACCTTGAAAACTCAAATGAGAAGTGCCTGTGATTTTCAGGTGTCAAAGTTAACCAAGAGCTGGTCTTTTCAACTTCTTAGATCTGTTGAAACAGTTTTCTATTAGGAAACACAGGCAGAGAGTTCGTGGTCTGCCAGGGCCAGCAGGATTTATAATTTCTTAGTTTCAGGATTTTGTGCCTCAAGTTATATTAAACAAAAGTTGTATATGGAAGAGTATCAATGTCTGCATTGATGCATGCTGATTTTCAGCTCAGGAATATGAAAAAAATAAATAAATTACAGCGAAAACGGTTTGGCAGCAAATCCACCTTCAAACATCATTAGGGAGATGTGACGAGGAAAGAGTTATGGTCAAAGTCAGAGCATGACAAGTGCAGAATTTCATGTTCTATGTGTTTATTTAGATTTTCATCTCCTTCTCCAGATATCCTGGCAACCATGCCATGTGGGGGTCACTCCAGCCTGGGGTGGTGGTGGGGTTTGGGGAGGGGGTGGTGGCAGATCCTCACAGCACAGGCCAGCCCTGACACTGATCCTCACGGTCTGTTTTGTTTTTCTGCACAGGACTGAGATGGCTCAGTGATTTTGCCTGATTTCCGTGCAAACTGAGATGTGAAAAGGAAAGTCTCTCCCTTTTCTCACCACACAAGATGAGGGGCAAGGTTTACCTTTGCACTGTTTTCCTTGGAAAACTTGCAAAAGTGTTCCTCAAGCGGGACATTTGGCAGGTTTCAGTTCAGATGTAGGCACCTGGTTTCCTGTGTGCTGCATAAGATCATGCTTTTTACTGATTTTAAGGAATTCAGGAAAGCCCCTCCAAGCACACTCTTGCATGCTCTCTGGTAATCCAGGGGTAAAGAAACAGGGAAAAGTAGGAAGCCCTGATCTTTTGGGTTCCTCTAAGGCAAATGACCAAAACTCTGGAAACAGATTTTTTTACTGCAGCCTCAGAAATTTCTGTGGCCTGATTGGAGATGTCAGGGATTCCTACTCAGTCCTATTGCTTCACCCATGGTTTATGGACAACTTGCAAGGACGTGCTTGAGGGGGAATCCAAAATTTAACCCTTTTGGGAACACAGGAACTCAGGAGAATCCTTCAACAGGTTCCTTTCACCACATACTCCTTTTGTGGGAACTAGGCCAGGTTCTTGCAGTGGTACCCATGGCTTCTATCAGCTCTCAGCTGATTTACATTATCCCCCGGAAAATGGGATCCTGAATGGTTCTCTTCAGCCACAGAAGGATCTCCCTAGGAGTAAACCCTGACCAGGCAGAAGCAGAGCTGTGAGGCTGAGTAGCTCCAAACTCATTAGAATTACAAGCCCAGCTGAGATTATGGATCACCAAACCAGTGCTTGCATCATTTAAAAAAATTACTTCTCTGCTTGATTCTTCACACTGAGGAAGGGAAATGAATTGCCAAGAAAATGTTTTCCTGAAGTTTACTCTCAATGAAGGGTCTGACTTGTGAGTGGTTAATGAGGCTCGGTTGATCAATACAGATTTTCCTGATGGAGAAATTAATTCTTTCCTATTTGTAGTGGAACAACTGGCATTGCATTTCCCATAGATCACTTGGATATAAAATCAATTATTTAGTCCACTCCTGTAGGAAATAAAACTTTTTATTTGCTTGTGTTCTCCTTGTCACTGTCACTGGGCAATTGTTTTCAGCTAAAAGTGCACTTAATGAGGCTGTAGTGTAAAGACTCTGACAGATCCATTAACTGCGGGGGTTGTTATAAAGTCCCTTTTTCTGCTTCTTGTGAAAGCCAAAACTCAGTCCCAGTGTGGCATCCCAGCAGGCAAACTCAAGAATCCAAAGAAGACTTCAGTAAAAAAATGAAATCTTGTGTTTTTACTGATCAAACCACACCATGAGTTCCAAAGAGAAAAAATACTACTTTGATTTTCTATAAAACATTGTGCCAATGGTAAATCTTGTGACTGAAAGCACATGACAAATCACTGCTGATATCACAAGGGTCAGGATTCAGCACTCATTTGTCAGCAAACCTTCAATCTTCAAGCACAAAAGTTGTCTGTGATGTGAAGAGAACCACTGTGGTATTAAATCCTTGGTTCAAGAACATCATCTTCCACAATGTTTAACACCTCATTAAGACTCTCATTATGTATGAACTGTATTCTGGCTACTTTTTAACCATTCCTGGTGAGAAAAAAATCTTGAAAATGTGCACAGGGTCAGTTGTTTTGTAATGACAGGGCGAATTCCTATCCTCGAGTAATTGCCCTCATCCTTCTGCAGCAATTGGAGGTCCAGAGGTTAACTGAGGGTCCATGCAGCTCCTTAGAGGTGCAAGGGGACAATTCCTGCTTGGTGGCCCTGGCCACGGCCCTGCTGTGGCACAAAGTTCTGCTTCAGGCCCTTCTCTCGGCATAAGAGAGCACCAGGTAAGGGAGCTGGGGGAGTTCCACCACCAGTTTAAAACCGTGGAATCATGGAATGGCTGGGGCTGGAAGGGATCTTAAAAGTCATCCAGTGCCACCCCTGCCATGGCAGGGACACCTCCCACTGTCCCAGGCTGCTCCAGCCCCAGTGTCCAGCCTGGCCTTGGGCACTGCCAGGGATCCAGGGGCAGCCCCAGCTGCTCTGGGAATTCCAGCCCAGCCCCTCCCAAGGAACAATTCCTGCCCAATATCCCATCTAAACGTACTCTCTTGCCACTTCAAGCCCTTCCTCCAAGTTCCATCACTCCATCCCTTGTCCCCAGTCCCTCTCCAGCTCTCTTGGAGCCCGTTTAGGCACTGGAAGGGGCTCTGAGCTTTCCCTGGAGACTCCTGCAGGCTGAACAATCCCAATTCTCCCAGCCTGGCTCCAACACAAAGGTGTTCCAGCCCTCTGATCCTATTAGTGGCCCTCCTGTAACTGCAGTGGACTGACTATTTAATTTGACAGTTTTCAAACACATCCTGTACATCCTGTAACCTTTAGCCAAAAAAACCCAAGACCTGACTGTCATGCTGAGGTCCTGGAAATGTCCCTCAAATAACATCAGGAATAATTGGAAAGTGCAGAATTATAGTTTGCACAAAGGAAAAAAAAAGTAAATTAGGGTATAGTGATCAGATTTTCTCAGTGTCAACATGAAGATCGAGGTCAGAAAACTGAGCCAAACATCCTCAGCTATCTTTTAATACAAGGGCCTTTTTTTCTTGTAGGGCTGCCACAGCAAAACAGATGCTAGAAATTCTCACTCCAAAACTCTTTGCTTTTCATCCAGTTTTAAAGCTGTGGTGAGGTTCCAAGTTAAGCTCAGAAAGGAGAAAGAAATATGCTGGTGTTTGCATTGTAATATGAATTTTCCATTGAAGATGTGGTTGAATTAGCAGTTCATTTTTTAACTATTGCTTTAATTTGCTCCTTGTGGTCGAACTATTTTTTTTTTCCTCTCTATAAAAGTCATGTTTCAGTCCTGTGCCTTTTGAGACAACTCGATGTAAAATTTTTTAAAGGGAAGGGAATTGTCTAATTAAACATCTGTAAAGTGGCAGTTGAGCTTCATTTGTGTGGAGTAAAAACAAATAAGAGAAAATGTGGAGGAATGTGCTGCTGATTGGAAGTGGACATACCCACCTTGTTCTTACCCATGGGCAGGAATATTAAGGTGTTGGAAGTGATTCCAAGTCTAGACACCCATTATAGGTTTTGTATTTTCAGCCCCTCTTTTAACTTGTGTCTGGAGTGACTGGTGTGTTCACACCCTGGGACATTTAAAACAAAGCAGAAGGAAACATTTTTTCCTCCCATTTTTCCTCCTTAGCACATGGAAAATAAAGAGAATTGTGTGTTTTTTCATTATAAACTTGACCATGTTTTAGTTACCTCCTAGGGGCTGTGTTTTAGGGTTTCTGCTGTGGGCTTTCAAATCCTGGGAAGCACGAACCCATCTGAACGCTTTGAATTGTGGATCTTTTCCCAGGAGCTAATTCATAAGGAATTCAAGGCTGGTGAGTCCTCCTTAGCTGGACAATCACTGCTGAATTTTAACCTTAATGCCAGCAGTAGCCGCTTGGAATTTGTGAGAGGGACAAAAGCAGCTCGTGATCCCTTTTTTTAATGGAAGGTAGTGGAAAACAAGAGAGGTTTAAGCATCCTGAAAAGAAGGAAATCTGGCAGGAGGAAACACAGAGAGCAGTCTGAGACTTCCTTCTTGAAGCTGAGCAGAAAAGACGGAGCAAAGCTCCAGAGCAAGGCTGTGGATTTGGAAAAGCTGGGAGCAAAGGTGGTTTTTCCTCTGCTTCCAACAGTATTTGTCTGCCTCTGTAGAACAGGAAACAAACTTCCAACCTGCCCTATCCCAGGAAAAGCTGCTACAGACATCTTGAGTGCCAAGGCAACGTGGAGAATCCTCAGGTGCTCTGTGCAGACCCTGGGGAAATGAAACCTTCAGCTGCTTTCAGTGACGGTGAGGCTCTTCAGGAACAGGAGCAGTTGTTGGAGACTCAGTGAAAGCTCCAGCAAACCTTAAAAAAAATATCCCAAAACATCCAGAGGATGCTTTCCCAGGCTGTGGGAATGATGCTAGACAGGAACTCCCCAACCAAGACTCTTTAGTGATGCCTGGATGAAGTCGCCTGGGGGTTCTGATTTTCTTGCCTAAGGCAGCACCAGCGGGAGCCCAGATGAAGTTGTCTGGATGGTTTGACTGGGTGTTTTCACAGGTTTGGGTTCTTTTCAGCTCCACTTACAGTCTGCATTTCGCAGATGTTTAAAGTTTCCTGCAATCTGCAGTGCTGCTTTGGGAGATTTCTCCCCAAAGAAATAGCTGTGCACACTCAGGAAGCTTTCCTTAACTCGATTGCACCAGAGACTTTAAAGGATTCTTGAATTCAGATTGTGCTTGAACGTTTCTCCCCCTTTCTCAATGTGCAACTGCCAAAGAGGAGTGTGAAGGAAGAGCCAGACTGCCCTCATATCAAGAGCACGGAAGTTTACAGATTTTTAACACCCTTTAACAACTTTTTAACTGTTTTTAACGACACTTTTTCAGCCACTTCTGCCACAACATTCAACCTGGGAAGAAACAAGACAATGCTTTAAAAATGTGTGAAAACAGCACACAGTGCAACAACTTGAAAAAATATCATTGCCAGGTTAAAAGTTTTTCCGAAAGAAAACAAATGTTTTCGAAAGAAACATTTTTTAACGTTCTGTTCTAAGGGATGAAAGTTTCTGCATTTACAATTGTATAAATAGGTGTACACGGCCCTAACAAAATACAGCCTCTTTTGCTTTCAAAACTTAATCCATGTTTCTGATACATTTGAATACTGTCCAAATCCGTTACATCCTAATTTAAATTAGGTCAATTATGCGTCCCTAACCAAAATAAAAATTGGTATCAAAAATATCAGATAACCTGTCTTGGGTTTCAGTGCAGGATGTACCCAGCAGTGTGTATTCTGTCAGCATCTGTTGAAAACCAGGTGGGGGGTGTGTGTGGGGTAATCCTCTGTCCATGGGCCCTTGTTAAAAAAACAGCTGGGGCAGTTTTCTTTGTCTCTTCCACAACCCATCCTCATCCAGAGAGATATCTTCTGCTAATGGGCCATTGAGTCTCACTTAATGACTGATAAAATTCCATCATCCCATTGGGAGATGCTCCATCCAGGGGGAGGAGCCAAGCATTCCTACCTGGATAAAAATCGGAGATTTGGGACACCAAGTAGCTTTTTTCCACTGGATTGCCAGAGGAAGACCAGGCCCATCTANGGAGGGGGTTTACATTCTCCATTCCAAGGGAGGCTCCTGCCTTTCCTTAGCAGACACCTGTCACTCAAACCAAGACATAACCTTGGCCCCTGAATGCCATTCAGAACCACATCAGAAGCCTCTGATTCTGCATCCCCCTTTTAAGTGTCTGTCTATTCCTTCTCAACAGTTAGAAAGGAGATTTTGCAAGAGCTTTTTTGGATGGATACCCCCGATTTCTGGGACTGGAGAAATGTTGGAGGCTGACCACTCTCCTGGCAGTGCCTCTTCAGCTGTATTTCCTACCCAGCAACCCTCCTCTGGCCCTTGTAGTCCATAGGTTCAGCTCCCAGCCCTCCCATCTTTTATTTTTTCCCCTTAAATAGCTGAACTAGATTATGTTTTGGTTTAGTGCAACTCTGAACATGAGTGATCTTTTGCAACTGTTCCTTGCTTTCCCCAGAAGCAAACTGTGCCCTCATGCCTGGTGATTTTGACATTACTGGGCTGCAAATAAGCAGGGCTGCTCTCAGGGACTCCAGCCAAAGCGGAGAGGAAAGCTCAAGGCAGAGCTGCAGATTTTCAACCAGTTAAGCTCCTGATTCAGCATCCAATTTGAGCAGGTACTTCATGTGCACTTTATGCCTCTCCTTGTTGAACAAGAGGCAGAAGCTTGTGGCCTTCTCCACTGAGGGTCCATTAAAAATCACACGGATATCAATTTGAATTCAAGCATTATTTCTTCTGTAACTATTAGATCTGGGCTAGTCACGATTATGTTCTCAAGATTTTAGTGAATTCATGGCTTTATTGCTAAATGAGATGCACTTTCCCTTTGCCATAAGCAGGATTTCAAGAGCAACTTAGTCAGTTTTGCAGATCTGAGTCCTTTGCAGCCAGCATTTAAATCGAGAGAAATGAGAGCTGTGAATTTAAATGTGTATTTCAAGTTTAATGGAAACAAAATGGACATAAATCTATATAAATATATATGTTTGGGGATAAACCTTTCCCTAGAAATGTCAAGTTAGAGATCCAGTGGTGCATGAGGTGGGGCAGGGTTCATCTCCTGAATGGTTCTCTGTGCACTGAACCCACTCACAGGGACTTGTTTTGATCAGAGTTTCCTCCCCATACTTTTTAAATAATTGAAAACTTGCTCTATCTAAACTCAGTCTTCTTTCCATAACACAAACACCTAATTCACACCAATTCTCTCTCATTTTTATGTCCCTGATATTTTGAAGCACACTTTGACTGGTCCTATCCTTCCTGAAGGTACAGTACTCCAAGTAGAAAGGAATAGATTGCTTATTCTTGGTGGTCTTGGAGGAATTTTCCAGGTAATGACAAAAAAAGGGCAAAATCAAATTGGTACTAGGGTTTGAATTTTATATATGTATATAAGGAAAGTGGTAGAATTAGATAGAGGAGGTTTGGGTTTTTTCCCTGTGAAAATCAGCAATTTAAAAAAACAAACATGTGATCCATTAAATAAATATTTTAATTATTTAATTCCCAATATGAATGAGAAAAGAAAGACATGCAGTCTCTGACAATGCAGTCAGTGAGTTTTACTTCAAACCATCCCAGGGTAGTTGCTTTGCTGTTCCAACCCTTCCCATTGAAAAGGCTGAATTTCGGTGATTACTCCTCTGTTTAGAAATGGAGAGTCAGCAGTTTGATTTATTACAATAAATTACTTCAAAGGGTGAACAGCATCCCGCTTGTTGTGGAGTGTGTGCAGCATTCTGGCAAGCAGTAAACACAAAATTCTTATGTTTTGCCAAAGTTTAAAACACATCAAGAATGAAGTGTGTGGAAAGATGTTTGTGTTTTAAAACAGTGTAAATTTACTGTTTTGATCTTACAGGCAGCTTGAGGACAAGGTGGTGCTTAAATTCCAGGTAGGTTAAAATTCAGAGCCTATGTTTGAGGAGAAATCAGCATTAAATTTTTATATGGGCTGCTCACTGGTTAAATCTGAATAGAAATGGGAAATTTAAAACACGAGCCAAAAGAAGAGACTTATGAGACAAGGGACCTCTCAAAGTGTCATTTCAGACAGAGCAGCCGAGTCTCCACAAAGGCAGAAAGCCAAAATTAGGAGCTTTGTTAATGTTAATAAAACAATCAGTCTGATTTGTGATTAACTAACTGAGCTCTGAGGCCCCTGAGCTCAGCAGCGAGAGACGTGCTTACGAAACAGTTATCTTTTTGGCACGGTGATTTTTGATTTCACAAGGCCGATGGAGAGGTGGGATAATTATTTGCCGCACAAAGCGCTGGCTAAGCTCCTGCAAGTTCACCCTGACAGCTCCAGGAGCCAGCACGGAACAGGCAATTAATGCCTGGAAAACTGAACCTGCTGGAGACCCTCGTTAGTGCCACAGGGAGAGCCCAGAGGGACGTGGCATTGGGACCAGGAGCTCTCAGATCCCTGCTTGTGCCAAATGGAACTGGGACAGATTTCCCAGAGCAGCTGTGGCTGGCCCTGGATACCTGGAAGTGTCCAAGGCCAGGCTGGACATCGGGAGCACCCTGGGATTGTGGAAGGTGTCCCTGCCCATGGGACTGGGTGATTTTTAAGGTCCCTTCTAGCCCAAACCATTCCATGATTCCATGAGAGAGAACTGCTCCCCTCCTGAAGCCTTCTGGAGGCTGACCTGGAACAGAGAGCAGCTGGAGCAGAAGGATAAAGTGGGGATTTATTAAAAGGCCCCCATGGCACAGCTGGGCCACACAAGAGCCCGGCGGGGCCACAGCCAAGATGCACCCGAATGGTCACAAAAATGGACAACTGATCATGAGGTCCCACACTTTTATAAGTTCTGGTCCATTGGCACATTGGAGTCAAATTGTCCAACCACAGTTTCAGGTCATGAAGCTCCATCCTCCTTGTTTTTAATTCTCACTTCACCGTTGTTTTTGTTCTTGGGCCTGAGCGTTGTCCTTGGTCCCAACCTGGAGAAGGAAATGTTTTGTCTCCCTAGTCTGTGAAGAGAGCTCAGTAGCACTTAATATGAAACCCAAAACCACTCACTAAACCAGCACAGAATCTAAAAAATATGAAAGCTAAAACTTAAGGCATCACTCCCAGTCAAACTCCAAACACCAAAGTGAACACACAGCACTTGCTCTAAACCAGAACATTCCAGGGAATGCTGTAGATAAATCTGAGGTGTTCATAAGACCAGCAACATTTACAAGGAAGAAACTGTATGGGCTTTCTGGAACACAGCCATTCATTAAGTTTCATTTCATAATTATATCTCTAAACAAACTCATTGGTGTTTCTTTTCCTGTTAGCTCCAAGATAATAAATAGAAGATTCTTTTATAGGTAAGAATCCTGAACAAAGCAAGAATTTCAATGTAATCTCATAATTAGAAGGATTTTTTCCCAAAACTTATGGTTAAATATCTTCAGCACTTCCAACTCTATACATGTTGGACAAAAAAGCTGAAATTTATTTCCTCTTCCATGAAACAAAGATGGCATTTTTTCCTCCTTAATACAAAACCAGCCCTAACTATTACCAATTCTTTAGCCTCACAATCTAGAACTTGTTCACTAAAAAAAAAAAGGACAGATTCCATACTGAAAGTTTACATATTCATGGTGGATCAGGACAGTTGGATTTTTGGAAGGGCAATCTGGTATCCTACCCCAAAAATGGAACAGTGCTTTGTGGGAGACACTCCTATTGTCATTCTTTAAGATTATGTAGAAACCACCAAGCAGGAAATCATATTTTAGAGAAATAAGTTTTCTACTAAAATAGGAGCACACACTGCTTTCTTCTCTTTTTCTTAAATCTTCACCAAAATTGTGTGTTTCACTTTTCACCTCAAACTAGACAGGCTCCTCTTCCACCAAACAGTATTTTTATTTCTCTACTACATAGAAATTGACAAAGGTCAATCAAAGACTGGGGTCTAAGTGTCTTTGACATTGTGTATCAGGAGAGCTGTTTGGGAATTGTCTACCGACATCATATTTTATGTGGAAAGCTTAATTTGCCCAATGTTTTCTTATTTCCCAAATGACCATCCCAAATAAAATATTTCGTTGTGGTTGACCTTGAGCTATTGGCTACAATAATTTTAAAAATAGTGTTTTAATTATTATATTTATGTTATTAATAACTATATAATAGACATTTAGTATTTATATTATTTATATTTATATAATTTATTATATTTATATAATTAAATTAGTATATTTGTATTATTTCATTATTAAAATGGTATTTTTATTTTTTTGTAATTTCATTATTAAAATAGTATTTTGATTATTTTGTTTGTAATACAAACACTAAAACCATACTTGTTCCACCTCCTTACCAACCCAAAGAAGATAATAGCAGCACGCTTATTAATAACAACTTAATTTAATAATACCCATTATTAACACCTAATAAAAATACTATTGCAATAATCTACATTCATAACATCTCAATAACAAGCAAAGAAACGGCTTTCCCTTTCCAAGTCCATCAGGAGCTATTGACAGGCCTCTCCCACCATGTTTTCCTTACAGATATCCTGAATTTTGGTTCTGCTCCTCACTCCTGAAGCCTGTCCTCGCTGTCCCTCGTGTTTTGTAGGTTCCAGCCTTTCCAAGAGGCTCCATCCCCTCTCTGTCCCTGCCCACAGTCCAGCTCTTCACACTTTTCCTCAAAAAATCGGTTACTCCATCCTTTTTTGTCCATGTATTGGTATTTCCTGGAGTAGCCCAGTCAAGATTTGTGAAGTTTTTTTTCCCTTCCTTTCCTTTCTTCTTTTTTTTTATTTTTTTTCCCCTCTTTCCCCACACCAGGCTTGCTGCATCTATGCCATCTTCTGGATGTTCCGTGAATCTTTCTTATCCCTGAGCTATGTGCAAATGTCTTTAGCAAACGTTCCCACTTCCTGATTGCTGATACCGAGAGAGGGACAAGGTTTTAGGGCCAGGGTCACAGCTTCAGATGCGTTTCCTTTGTTTACTGCCTGCACACCAGGAAAAGGGACTGTGAACTGTCCATTCTCTGCTAAGAATAGTTATGGAATGTGGCAAAAAATTCCCCTTCAAGAGGGAAGTGACTTTCACTCAGTTAAGAATTTATTAAATGCACTTATTTTTATGCACTGAAGAGCTGTTTACAATTTTTTTCCTTATTTTTTTTTTTCTTGTTGCAAAATGTAGAAGTGATAATTTCCTTTCCAATATTTTCTCACATTTCTGCCTGGGTTTCATGCCACAGTTTCATCAGGATCTACAAATAACTTTGTTTCAACTGTTGCACAACAATTGTCCCTGAATGATGCACAGTCTGTGATTTCTCTGGGTGATGAAGAAACATCCTCATTTTTAGCCATTTTTCTACTATTATTTACATATAAATTTGAATTAAAATAATAGGGTTTTTTGAGGAAAGCTAGAGTTCTTCAACAGTCCCCCTTGTATGGAGCCCAAAATTAATGAGGACTTGCATCACAAAACGAATGTTTTATTTAATATTTAAATGATAGCAAACGCTTAAATGACTTGTGAAATCAAAGCCTGGATAGCACAGACTCAGGGAGATAATCTCAGCTTTAATTAGAGAGACAATGGAAACTACTCATTAGTCAAGGTTTCCAGCTAATCTCCTCTGTTGTCTAAAGAAGTGCAAATAATTCACTGAAAAAACAGAGAAACAGTAGGATAATTCTTCATTTTAAATGCTGTTCTAACCAGGCAATTCTGGACTAATCAGTGAGGCTGGGCTGTTGGGTAATAATTGCTTGATTTTAAAGGCAAATACTAAACAGTTTGTTCTTAGAAATCAGTATCACAGTTACCACAAGGCAAGATTTCTTATGAAAGTCAGATATTCAAGAATAAACACGTTAAGAACTCCAGCTTTCATTGCCAGAAAGCAATTACAGTTATTTATTGTTCAATGGTACTTCCATAAAGTAATAATTCTTACAGTCAGTTGAAAAATAATCATTTTTGCTCCAGCATTGATTCAGATTATGGCCAGGAATGAAAATGTTGAAATTCCTTACTGAGAGTTGTGCTTTTCCACAGATTGATGAAAGTGGGAAGCGTTGAGAGGTTACATTTCCATCCCTCTTGTGTAGGTGAAGGATTTTAATTTCAACCCTCAGAGACCATAAACTTGTGAGCAGCCAGAACAAACCTTCCCTGCAAGGAGCAGTGACCTCTCACACGTCATGCTAATTCCTTGTATTACTTGTATTCCTTGTATTCCTTGTATTACTTACAAACTCCTCTTGTAATGAGGAGTTTGGCCAGGCTGAGAGAAATCAGGAGGGGAAAAATTCAGATACTCTAGTTGCTCTTCCCAATGTGTGCAGCTCCAACCACACTAATTCCCTCCCTGATCAACTCCTGATTGCATCTCATGGTATTAGGAGTAGAAAAATGGGCTTTGCATGAGGTACATCACCTGTAAATGAGAGATTGCTAAATCTGTTTCCATGGCTTGGCCACGCTTCCCATGGGGAAATTGCTCCTGGGGTCACCCTGAGCCTGCCCTGGCCCAGCCTGAGGCCGTTCCCTCTGCTCCTGTCCCTGTTCCTGGAGCAGAGCCCGGCCCCCCCTCAGTGCCCTCCTGGCAGGAGCTGGGCAGAGCCAGAAGGGCCCCCTGAGCCTCCTCTGCTCCAGGCTGAGCCCCTGCCCGGCTCCCTCAGCCCCTCCTGGGGCTCCAGCCCCTGCCCAGCTCCTGCCCTGCCCTGGGCACGCTCCAGCCCCTCCAGGGCTCTCCTGCAGCAGCCACAGCTGGAGCCAGCCCTCGAGGGGCCTCTCAGTGCCCAGCCCGGAGGGACAATCCCTGCCCTGCTCCTGCTGCACACACAATCCCTGATCCAGGCCGGGTCCAAAGAGATGTGAGAATGAAGATGAAAGTTCCTGGCTGTAGCAGATGTTCAGGATTTCAAACTCCCTGAAAAACACCAATTTAACTGTCTGAAAACTGTAGATGGAGAGAACAAGCTGAGGTTCAGAACACCATCATTTCTGAAGCGTCTCCTTTTTTTTATTCTCATTATTCTTAGGGCTCATATTTGGGGTCACATGCAAGGGATGTAGAGAGAAAAGCAGAATTCAGTCATTTTGAAAAGGGCTGAACCTCCAGCCTTCCTTTACAGATCCCTATTTCTGCCTGTGGAGCTCAGACAGCTCCATGGATATTTTGGAAAGGTGAAGCGTGAGCCACACTAGCAAAGTGCAAGGAAAGCGAGCTGGAAATTTTTTCTCACAGCCCATACCTGGGTGGGATTTATCTTACCTAAAATATCCAATTAACTGCATAAATGAGTGATCTTTGGCTTCTGCAGAGGCAATGTGGACAGGGAACTCCAAGGGACAATTAGCTCCACCTAATTAAGACCTGTACTGCAGTGGGAGTTCACCAGCCTGGTCTAGAAACTTATCTGGTGTTTGGAAAAAATTGGGTGGAATGGGGCCTACCTTGTGCAAATTTCACCTAGAGATTTTAATGGTTTGCAAGGATTAAATTGAGAAAAGGATACATATCGGTGCAGAACAGGAAATTTGTTGCATACACAGGGAAGTCTGGAGATCTCAAAGAGCGTGAACTCCCACTTTCTTCCCTGTGAGACAGAAATGGGAAAGAGGGCAGAAGATTCTTAAAAAACAAGCTTAGTGTAACTCTTAAAAAATGCTAATCCTTCTGCTTTTTAAATGTAATTGTATATTATCTTTACCCAAAGTGAAACAGTCCCAATTAGCAATCCACGATTAAGATTTGTGTTGCTCTAAGAGTAAGAGCAATCCACCTCACTCAAAAATGAGTCATAAACTTCCATAAACTTCCCCTTCAATACCGACTCCTCTGCACTGTTCTGCAAAGAACCATCTCTAATCTAATGATCTGGACCAGATATTTATGGTGCTGCTCCCAAATCCACTTTGTGCTGCTAACAGATTATTTCTGTCTCAGTAATGGGGCTGTCTCTTGTTTGCCGCTCACTCATTATTCTCCAGTAATTAATGTTAAACCCACAGGCTTCTGAGTGATAGATTTGCTCCAGGTTTGCAGACAAGTCTTCTTCAACCCCCTGAATGCCCTATTATTTTCAGTCTCCATTAAAAAGCTGTGCAACTATCTCGTGCATGATCCATGTTTTTAAGATCCATGCAGCAGGAATCAGTGTGATCACAGGTGACTAACCACAGAAATTTGGGTGCCTTGCCCAGGTTCCCACACTGAGGGCTGGATGCTGTGAGGATTTAGGCATGTCCTCACAGGCACTGCAGTCACATAAAGCAGCAGCTATGCTGAGGTAAAGGCTCAACCCAATTTAATCTTTCTCCTAGCCCAAAATGCCCAGAGCACTGGCAGACTCTGGCAGAGAGAAGTGAAATATGTGTGAGTGAGGAGCAAAGATTCCCCTCATAGGAAGCTCTGCATTTGTCTCTGGTCAACCAAAGAGATCAAAGTTAAGCAGATGCTGCTCTGTAAAAAAACAAAAATGCACAAAGAGGTTTTTTGAACCAGTGGCAAGGGGTGGTTTGGGCATTGTGCAGGAAGACAGCTCCTGACTCAGGTTCCTCACTGCTCTGCTCCTCAGAGAACCATTTCTATCGAGGCATTCACTTTGGTTTATATCAAAATGGACCGGATTACACAAATTCCCAAGCCAGAGAAGCAGACACAATGTTAAATTCAAAGCACTTTGATTAACAAACCAATTCTCATTCTCACATATGGAACTAAATGGCAAGAACAGCTCTACACAGAACAAGTTTGGTCAAAAATTGCCAATTTCTGGGAGCAAAGATGGTATTTAAAGTTAACATTCATTCTGCCCTTTTTCCAGGAGGTGAACATATGTGTGTGTGAAACACTTGGTGCATCTGTGCTGATAAATTTCAAGTACCCAGGACTATTTTTTGTCATCAGGGCCCAAAGGCAGGGACCAGTCACATTCATCCTAAAGAACTCTCAGACTCTCAATAAATATATTATTTATCAGGAACTAAGATATTTTGGAGAGTCTTATCTGTCTGAGACTGAAACCATATTAAGGAGTGCTTTAAAAGTTGTACTGAACAGGAAACAAATTTTTGGCAGCTGACAATGTTCCCTGACACCCTTTACTTTACTGGTGGAGATGTGGCCTCTATAGAGAGACATGGTCAGTAATCTAAATAAAATACACCCCATAAATTTAATGCCACGGAAGGGTTTGCAATAGGAGATAAATATAGAGAAAAAGCAACAAACTGTTCAAAGGAATTGTTTTCTGCCTCGTTTTTAAGGTGGAATTTCCTTCCCAGAATGTTTCCTTCTCATGGAAGATGGGATTCTGGCTGGATTTTACATGCTGATGCATCCTTGACTCTTCAGCACTGATAAAAAAAAGAGAAACTCACCTCATCTTAGCACTTTCCAGTGTATTTTTCACCAAGACTTGCAAACCTGGCCAGACATTATGGAATAACTAGATTGTGTTTTAAAGGCTGTCCCTCCTCATCATCCAGCACGGGCAGAGTAATTAATTACCTGGGACTGCTGTGCTTCCAGATGAATCGTTCCCAGCTTAAAGTTCCACTGGTTTACTGGTGTTTGGAACAAAAAAAAGAACAGGAGTCTGCTGCTCCCCATACCAGGGGCAGCCTTCAACCACAGCAAAATTCTGGCATATTTTATGGTGAAAAACTTCAGATACAGGGGGAAAGAACACATACACAGGTGAGGTTTTATTAGGTCCTTCAACCACTGGGTAAGATCCAGAGAAATTCCCATTTAGCAGCTACAGGGCTAAGACTAGTGAGGACATTTTGGCAAGGAGTGGTTCTTAAAACACTGTTATTCCATTTTTTAAGGGATAAACAGAGCCAGAAATTCCACAGTCCATGCAGAACAGGGAAAAGAAAGCATCACCTGCACATCACAGTGTCCTGCTGCTTAGTTCTGTTGGCTCAGCATAGCTTGGAGCAAGTCAGGTGAATGAATTATTCCTATTATTTTTATTCTGAAAGCCACCACCTGATTCATCTCTCCACAGCAAGTGTGAATGTCTGTGTAATCTTGTGGAGAGCAGAAAGAGTAATATTTTAGTAAAAGTGGGGGTTTTTTTCTCACTTTTTTAGTCAAATAATCTGGAGGCTGAAGAACCTGTTACTCCATGAACTCTCCCTCCTGCATTTACTTGCAGCTGGAAGATAAGATTACTTCCTACATGCAATATCAAAAATTGATGGAAAAATCACATAGGCTTAATATCCACCTTTTCTGCATAAATACACCCTGCAGTGCTGGGAAGGGCTCAAAAGCACCAAGAGGAAAATTTGCAAGGCTCAGAGCACTTATTTTTCACTGCAGCTTGGCCGAGGTCAGGATATGACCCTGCAGTGTCCCCTGCACGAGGTATTGAAAGTTGTCTTACCCCAAATGAGGGGCTCCCACCATTTCTTTCCACCTGGAATTCCACCTGTGCAGCTGCACTGAGCTCAGCAAGGATGGTAAGGGCTCACCAGGGGGTAGATATTCAAATGTCAGCAGACTCCATCCGCAACCAGGCAACAGTGTCCAGTTTAAAAGGTTATTTTATTTCTCAGTTGTAGGAAGCAGCACGTGGTTTTGAAGCCAGTGGCATTTGGTGACAGTGCTCTGAGAGTGCTGATAACAAACCTGAAGCAGGCAAAGCAAAACTCGCAGTTGTTCTCAATAAAAGAAGCCTCACATTCCTCTCACCCTCAATTCCCCACTCGCTATAATCTGTTTTTCTACCTGACAAATAGAACCAGTTTACCATGTTTTCCTCCCAGCTTATCTGTGCCCATGGAACAGGCTGAGGGGGAAAATGTGAAGCACACCAGGCAGCTGCTGGTTTGTTTGCTGCTCCAGGGCTGGCAGGATGTGAATTGCTGTGGTAATCACGGGCAGAGCTCTGATCAGAGAAGAAAGGTTCCCTTCATCAAAGCCAAATCCATAAGGAAGACAATCTCCCAGAGTGCTGGGACAGCACTGTTCACCTCGAGGAGAAAGTTGTGAGCACAAGTTGTGAGACTGAGCAAAATAATTTGCTTTATTGGGGGTTTCTATGAGCCCAGTGACTGGAAAATAAACCCTGGATAATCAGCAGTGGGTGTGGAAGTAGATGGGGCAGCAGCTGGTGAGGGGTGTCAATCCATGCTGGCATTATCAGGGAGTGCAGTGCCATAGGAGCAAAGCAGCTGTAGCTGAAAACTTCCAGGTCCATGAAAATTTCAGCATCCATGTGCAGCTTCTCCTTCAAAGCCACCTGTGCTGACAAATAACTCACTGGTGACTTATGGGGATTGTTTTATTACTGCCCCTCTGCTCCTGGGGTCTTTTCCCATGGATTCAACATGGTCCTTGTCCCAGCTGGACACAATCAGACACGTGGCTTTGACTGTAGGGAATTTTGGCTTTAAAGTCATTTTGCAGTCATTCTCATCAGCATTAGCTCAGGCTTGACTGCTGCTGTATTTTTGGAGCAATATAACAACAACAACAACAACAATAATGATGAAAATTACTCCCTTATATTTATGCCCTAAACCTTTTAGAGAAAAACATGGTATTTTGCCTTGTTATTTTTCTCCCTGCACAAACTGCCAATGATCAATTCTTAAATAAGTGACCTGAAAAACATCTTGGCGAGTTTATGACCAGGCCAAGCATTGATCTGCCTTCAGCAGGGAAGGAGGAAGAAAGACCAGAAGAAACAACCACAGAAGGAGCGAGGCAGAGCTGTATTATTGCAAAAGCAAATAAAGGAGGCTGAGGGAAGCAGTCCCTGCTGTCCAGGCAAAGAGTGAAGGATAAATAACACCTCTCCCACAGAAGGAGCCTCCTGCAGGGTGAACTGCAGCAGGCACCGAGCAAAACAAAACTCTTAACTGAGAACTGGAAAAACGACATCCAGGTCTGTCTGCTCTTGGCAAACAACCTGCTACAGACAGGGAAATCAGCATCAAAAATCCCTCCTTTCCCACACTTTGAGCATTTCCCAAGCATTTTCTTTTCAGCTGGTGTTGACAGAGACTTGATTGCTGATGGAAAGAGACGGGAATTTTTTTCACCTCTCTTGCAGGAAACTCTCCAAGCAGAACAGCACTTAAAGCCTTTAATAATCTTCAATCTCTCCTAGAAACAGTCCAGCATTCCTCCCATGCCAGCTCTGGGGAGTCAGGGGATGAATCCACACCCGTGGATGAGTTCTGCACTCCAAGGAGTTGGGCAGCTCCTGCAGCATCAAAATTCATCCAGCTGCAGATAATTAGGGGCTCAGTCAACTTGAGAACACAACCGCCGACTTCCACAAGGAACTTCACCCTCATGAAGACACAAAAATAGTTGAATTTCTGATTCCCACAGGTGGGATCTCTAACCCTGGGTTTGGGATCCAGGTGCACCTCGACAGGGAGGCAGAGTCCTGCTGAACTGGGCAGTTCCCACTGAAATGGCCTCACAGAAGGATGCACACGGGACCCCCACTCCCAGCACAAGGTGCCTGGAGATCTCTCCTGTGGTAAAAAAGCAGAGCCAGGCCATTTCCCCCCATCCAGGTCTTTCTGCAGCACAAGTCAGCACATTTAAGCTCTTGGCAGACAAAATGATCAGGCTTTGCTGATAATAAGAAGAGCTGCTCCAGCACTGCTTTGGGACCAGGCGCTCGAGTAGCTATTTATACATGAAGAGCAGCAACAGGGAAAAGGAAGAAAAAAAGGGAACTGGCTGAATGTGTGAGCAAAATTTTTCATTTTTAAATTATACATCTGCAAAGTGATCTCAGGAGCTGGAGACTCACACTCTGTTCTCCGAGCATCAAGAGGTTTTAAGGACATTATAATCCCTTCATTGAAAAATGTGGATTGAAATAAAGGCTGAATGTGTGGAAAATGTTCTGGATCTTCAAAGCTCTCAGTGAGTGCTGGTGCAGTGGCCCTTGCTGAAGTCTTTTGATATTGGAAATGTTGGTCCTGTTTAATGTTCAGGAATCCCATGGGAAGAGTACAGCCCATAAGACTCTCTCACCTTGGGTCCGCAGGAACCCAAGGTAAGAATTCAGAGCAAAGCCTCTGCTGCTCTAAACAGAAGATGGAGCAGAGACTGATCTGGAGAGAGGAATGGTGAGAGAACAGATGAGCTCCATGGTGCTTTGTTCCAGCTCTGGGGCCATCCTGCTGTCCCTCACCTCTCCCACATTCCTGCTGCCCACTGGCGCCCTGTGGCAAATTCCCCCCTGAGCAGTGCAGCACAAGAAGGAGCTGCATGCCCAGCACTCATAAATAGGTGAGAAAGCTGAGGACCTTCAGCCTGGAGAAGAAACCTCACAGCACCTTCCAATACCTGAAAGAGCAACAACCGAACAGAAGAGGGACAATTCATCAGGAACTGGAGTGACAGGACAAGGGGGAATGGGCTCAAAGTGAAAGAGGGAAAATTTAGGTTAGATAGAAGTTCCCTGTGAGGGTGGGCAGGCCCTGGCCCAGGGTGCCCAGAGCAGCTGGGGCTGCCCCTGGATCCCTGGAAGTGTCCAAGGCCAGGTTGGATATTGGGGCTTGGAGCAGCCCGGGACAGTGGGAGGTGTCCCTTCCCATCTTTACGAAAAATAAAAGATCAGAAGTGCCATACTGAGATAGCGGTGTAAGGCTGAAATCAGCACTCTGCTCCTCTAGGTTGACAAGGTGTCTCCTTCCCAGCCATCTCGAGGATCTCCACACCTCAGTCCATTTCATGAAATACACATTCAGTGCCCATCGCCTCGTCTGAGAAAATGGGATGGCTGAGGTGGACACACCTGAGGAAACTGCTGCTCTTGTCACCAGCACAGAGGGACAAAGCAGGAAAGGGAGAGAAAGAACAAATGATGAAGGGTCTGGAGGAGAAGCCACAGGAGGAGCAGCTGAGGGCACTTGTTCTGTCCAGCTGGAGCAGGGGACACTGAGGGCAGAGCTCCCTGGGGGCTGCAGCTCCTCCGAGGGGCAGCTCCGACCCCTGCTCCTGGCACAGGGACAGCACCCAAGGAGCGGCTGGAGCTGGGCCTGGGCAGGCTCAGGCTGGAGATCAGGGAAGGTTCTTCCCCCGAGGGTGCTGGGCACTGCCCAGGCTCCCCAGGGAATGGGCACGGCCCCGAGGCTGCCAGAGCTCCAGGAGCTCCAGGCCAGCGCTGCCAGGGATGCCCAGGCTGGGACTGGGGGGGAGGGCTGGTCAGGGACAGAGCTGGGCCTGGATGATCCCTGTGGGTCCCTTCCAACTCAGGGTATTCCATGATTCCTTGACGCTGTGTGTCTCCCTGTCTGTTGCTGAATTTGTGCAAGACTTTCCACTCAGGATTCCCCTCTCAGCCCCTTTTTACAAACACTCTGGCCAAGACTGCTTTCCAGAACAACTTTCAGTTCAAGAATCAAGGAAAGCACAAATATCTTTTTGTTGTTGCTGTTTTTTCTTGATTTTTATTCTTGTTTTTTCTTCTTTTTTTTCCTCCCCACGTTGTTGAAGGCTTTGTCACCTGCGAGCCCAGTGCGGTGCCACCGCATGTCCCCATGCCAGGGCTGTGTGTGGCACTGGGGTTCAGCTCTGCGGGGGCAAGGGGAGGGGTGCCAGGACCCCCCTCTCTGCTCTCTGCCCAGCTGCTGTTCCCACTAGATGGCATCTCCGTCCCGCAAACATCCCCCAGCTCCCGCGGCGTTACCCATCCCTCCCGGAGCCAGGCGGCTCCTGGAGCAGAGGGTTAGCTCTCAGCAATTAAAGACGGGCAAATATTTCGTTATTACACATCAATTTCTGCTCCAGGATACCACAGCAAAATGCCACAGATCATCATCTTCCTCTCAAACACCCCTTAGCACGGCTGTTACTGCTGTAAATGCTGTCCCAGGGACAGAGTTTGTTCTCTCACGGGATTTGAGGGGTCTCCCAGTGCCCAGCCCAGAGGGACAATCCCTGCCCTGCTCCTGCTGGACACACAATCCCTGACCCAGCCCAGGGGCCGGTGGCCTCTTGCCCCCCTGGGCCCCCCTGGGCTCGTGTCCAGCCCCTGGCACCAGCACCCCCAGGACCTTTTCCAGTCACTTTTCAGCCACATTTCCCCACAGAAGGAGGAATTTTTTAAAAATAGATGTTCTTTGAGGAACTATGTCAATGATACACTGGCACAGATTGTGGATTTGCCAGGATTTCATCCTCAGAAAGCCCCTTCAGGTTACAAACTCAACGGATGCATTTTTCTCTTCATGCCTAATCCACAGGATCCCTGCTGGAGGCAGCAGAAGTACTGAAAGATTTTAGCACTGAGGTGGCAGAATAGTCTTCCTCCCTCCCAGGGCTGTGAGCCTGTGGGAAGGAACAGCAGCTTTTTCCATCTGTGTCGTGGCCTGGAAATTCCATTAGAAAAGGACTTGTTGCAGGGTGAGCTTTGTGAAAATGCGGGTGCCTCACGTCTGGGGAAATTTCAGGGGGAAATCTCTCACTTGTGTGAGAGGTCCCCATCAGGTCACAGTCAAATTTAGGGCCGGGGGTGTGCTGGGCATCCCAGATGCTCGTGAAAACCACAGCATGGATGTGCACAAGGAGATGTCTGAGGGGACAGGATCTGCCAGAGGGACGGGGCAAACTTACACAAAACCCCTGAGGCTTCCAGCCCCATGTTTCAGCAACTCACCTGTGGTGTTTCATCAGGCTGTCACCTCACAGCAGTGCTTTGGAGAGCATTTGTCCCTTCCCGCAGGATTTTTGTTGTCACTCGCATTACCATTTGCAGCAAGGAGGATGGAGGTAGGCAGGGTTTTTGCACCAGGCACAATCACAGAATATTCTGAGTTGGGAGGAACCCACAAGGATCATCCAAGTCCTCAAATCAGTGGAAATACCACGACATCAAATGTCGGTATCTGGTATTTCAGTTCAATAATTTATAGCCATCACCACAGTGATTTTTGTGTCTATATTGCCCTTCTCACTCATGAGGAAAGTTACAGCTTAAGCTCTTGTTTGATTAACAGCATTATGGCATCTGTGTTATCCCTGGCATTCATTTTATTGGGGGAAATTGGTCTGTCTGAGTCCAAATTACTCAAACCCTGTAAAAATAATGTGGATCTCCATGGGGATGACATATTAGCTTGTTATCACCATATCCACCTTAGTGGTGCCTTCCACTGGAAACGAACCTAATCTAATTTCTGACACATTTTCCCAATTACAGCAGCTGCACATCCTCCAGAGAAGCACTGCAGAAGCAGATGAATTCCCTAGGCACAAATCTGCCTTCCTTTCACCAGCTGTTGGGATGGTGCCTGGTGTTTCTTCTGGTGCATCTGCCTCAAATAAAGTTCACAAATTCTTCACACTTGGGAAGTGTCTAGGGAGGGAATCAGGGTGAGTAATTTAGAGCCTGCACCCAGAGCCATAGGATAGGGTGGGATTTGTGTGTGTATCTATTTTAATTTAACATCAGAACCCCTTGACTCTCCTATGTCCCCTATGTCCTCTTCCCCTTGGCTATGGAAGTGTCAGTGCTGGGGATTATTAGGACTATGGATATTAGGAAAAACTCCTTCACAGAAAGGGGTGTCGAGCATTGGAACAGGCTGCCCTGGGTGGTGGAGGAGTCATCAGCTCCGGAGATGTTTAAAAGTGGTGTAGATGCGACTTTAGGGGGCACGGTTTAGTGCTGGGCTTGGTGGTGTTAAGGGTTGGACTCGATGGTCTTAAAGGTCGTTTCCAACCCAAATGATCCTATGGTTCTCTAATCCATTGTGACGGTAATACTGCTTTGACACAGTTAAAAGCACAAGCACTTCTGTATTCATATGCAAATTTCTCCTAAATAAACAAAAAATCAGGAGATTTCAGGTACTACTTTGTGAGGAAAAAAAACCTGTGCCCCAAGCCTACTGTAATTGGTTTGACTTTTTTACTTGGTTAGTCAATTCCTTAGGAAAATTAGGAGTATAATGAAGGGAAATGTCACCATCTGTCTGAAACTGGTGCACAGAGGGAAAGGTTTTAAAAATCTCACATTATTCCCAAAAGTAATTCATCACTTTGACCCAAAGATAAAGAACTGTTGTGAAACCAGTGTTGTGCTGCTCAGAAAATCTGAGTGCTCAGAGGCTTTGAAACTCTTCGGGTTCTTCTAGACCATTGCCAGCACCTGCTGATGTCAGTGCCAGCAGGAAAGCGCAGCAGGTGGAGCAAAGAACAGATAAATCAGGGATGGCAAAACAGAATATGGGGAGCCTGGAACTTCTAACCCATGGCAGAACCCTGGCACTGCCCCTGGAACACAGGCAGGGTCTGTGTGACCCCGCTGAGGGCAGATTTGAGGGGCCTGTGCAGCCCAAACAGGCTGCAAACCTGAGGAGGGGCTTTTGCAATGATTGGAGTCAGGGAACAAAAGTTCTGATTAAATATAAGAAATCAGAGCACTTCATAATCCCATCACAGGGAGGAGCTGGAGCTGCTGGGGAGAGCCCAGAGGAGGCTCCAGGAGGAGCAGAGGCTGGAGCAGCTCTGCTGGGAGGAAAGGCTGGCACAGCTGGCATTGTTCACCTGCAGAGGAGAAGCTCTGGGCTGACCTCAGGGGGGCCTTGCAGGGCCTGGAGGAGCTGCAGGAAAGCTGGAGAGAGACAATTCCCAAGGGCTGCAGGGCCAGAAGCCAGGGAATGGCTTCCCATTGCCAGAGGGCAGGGCTGGGTGGGATCTTGGGCAGGAATTGTTCCCTGGCAGGGTGGGCAGGGGCTGGGCTGGAATTGCCAGAGCAGCTGGAGCTGCCCCTGGATCCCTGGCAGTGCCCAAGGCCAGGCTGGACACTGGGGCTTGGAGCAGCCTGGGACAGTGGGAGGTGTCCCTGCCCATGGCAGGGGGTGGAATTGGATGATTTTAAAGATTCTTTCCAACCCAATCCATTCCATGATTCCCTGATTCTACAAATCTCCTGACTTGGCTTCCCCTTTTACTGCAGGAAGTTTTATGTCTTCCCTTTTTCTTCCCTCTCCTTTTGATTACTTTTCAGTGAACCAATAAACCTTTGTGAGGGAAAGCCTTGGTAACATTCTCATTTTGTTCCCTTGTGGCACAACACATCGCCAAAGTTATAAAACAATATGAGGGCAATTTTGGATTCAGCGAAGTCCATGATCCTCTTCCTGTTGATTCTTAGGATCATTCTTGGTTTCTGCAATATGCCATCACTCCACATCTCCCATTTCTGAGGCCATTTCTGAGTCCTAATAATGCCCTGGAAAACTGTTTCATTTCAAGATGTGGCTTCAGATTTGGAGCTGAATAAGCATATGGAAAAGAATAAAAAAAAAAGAAGAAAAATCAGAGATATTAATATTTTCTCACTCAAATTCCTGCCCACCCACGAATCCCACATTGAACTGAAGATAACACTGGGGTTCTCAAGAGTTGTAATACTCATATCTGGCCTTTGACATTCACCAGATCTCACTCAGCTTTACAAAGGAGGTAAATTCAATCCTCTGTGTTTTATACATGAAGAAAGTACAGAAGGGAAATAACTTCCTCAGGAATGCAGAGCAGGAAAACAGAAGGGCCTGGACTAGGACACATCCCCCCTCTGGCATTTCCCTCCAACTGATTGTCCTGGCATTATATTGTTCTTCCACAGGGATCCCACTGAGCTCCAGCCACCTTCAGAGCCCAAAGATGATTCAAGGTGGTTGTTATGGGTTATCACTATGGGAACACTTTCATTCTCACAACACATCTTCCATCACTCCTTTTATTTCTTCATCCTTTGTGCTCAACCCTTCCCAGCTCTTGTTTGGGTTCCTGTCACAGGGATCAAGTTTTGTACTGATGTACACCTGTCACCCATCAGGAATTTTGCCATGGATTATGTATTTCACCACTCAAAAATCTGTGGACTGTTCCTAGGAGCAAGGAAGGTGAGAAGGGTGGTTTGGCACTCAAGGTGACTGCAAGACCCCAGGCTGCCCTGACAACGCCCCAGCAGATGGGCTGAGGGGCCCGTGGTGACCCCAGGGTGTCACTGGGGTGATCTGGCCCGTGTGGCAGAGAAGGAACAATGCCAATTAAGAGGTGATCACAGGCATTTCTGATACTCTCTCAATCTGCACAAAGCACGTCTTTGCTAAGTCCTGACACAAGACAGAACTGTGCCTTTAGGACCTTATAACTGCTTCCCCTGCGCTCTTGGATTGCTGCTCTGCAATCCAAGGCACTGAATGGCTTTAATCAGATGTGCAACAGAGACCAGGGGTGTCCTCCCGAGCACTCTGGCCTTGTCCTGCTCTCGAGAATCACCTGCAGTCACGGCAGTCAGGAATTTTAGAAGAACTGAGAGTACATGGCTTTTTCCTGGCAGTTGAGAAGGGAATAAGGGAGCAGGTATGGAGGAGAGAGCAGGATGCACAGGAAGGAAGCAGCACCAGCTTTCACCAAGGAATGTGTGAAGAAAGTTGGGTCAGGCAGATCATTGCAATCCTTCACCTCTCACGTCATTCTCTCCCTCAGTTGTTCCTCTGCTCTCAAAATTTCTCTCTTCTCTCTGTTTTTACCATCACTTCTTTCAGAAACTCCTTCTCCTCTCTGCCACAGGTTTAATATTACCTGGGATTATCAGTTGTATCCTTGAGGTTGACTCCTGAGATGGTGGGTTTATTTCTACATTATTTTATTAAAGAAAAAAAAGATTGACAGCAGTTAAGTATGCAGTGAAAAAAACACCTACTTAAGAGCAGTTTACAGAAGGGAATCCTTTTGTCTCCCACACATGATTTTGTTATGAGCAAAAAGGATTTGCTCTGCTAAAAGTCAGATTTGATCCCCAGATTAATGCAGAAAAAAAACAGCCTTGCATGCACCACTTCAGAGGGATGTAACAGGATACAGACTCTGAGAAGGGGAGCTGCAGGTGATTTAGTTTCCTCATTTTTGGCAGAGCTGGGTTTGGCAAGAGGAATGTCACAGACCTTGTACAATTTCTGGGGATGAAAGAGGAAATCAGAACAAATGGGAGAGAGGACAAGTTCAAAGCCAGCAGTTACACAAGAACCTTGGAAGTGCAATTCCCACCAGGACAATCACCTGCTGTGGCGGTGACCTCGCCTGGTTTCCAGCCACCCACCCAGCTGCTCTGCCCCTGCCCCTGCCCCTCTTCCTGCTCTGCCCTGGTGCTGCTGGATTGCTCCTCACACCTTTATAACTCCTCTCTCACACCTGGGTTTTAACTCTTCCCTAAATATGTTTCCACAGAGGCAGCTCCAGCTTGGCTGCTGGGCTGAGCTATGGCCAGTGGTGGGGCTGGTTTGGACACACCTGGGACTGGCTGTGTCCAGCACAGGGGCCACCCCTGTGGCCTATTCCTACCAAGATCTTGTCAAACAAAGCCAAAACAATTAATTTGTTAATTCTGCAAACCTGGGAGGCAGCAAAAGCTCCAGAAAAGGTCTCCAATATTGGCTGTGATGGGTCTACCTCTCTTCTTCTACATGTGGACAAGGGAGAATGGCTTCAAACTGGCAGAGAGTATTGGATTGGATATTAGGAGGAAAATGTTCCTTGTGAGGGTGGGCAGGCCCTGGCCCAGGGTGCCCAGAGCAGCTGGGGCTGCCCCTGGATCCCTGGCAGTGTCCAAGGCCAGGTTGGACACTGGGGCTTGNGTTCCTCCCAACCCAAACCATTCTATAATTCTGAATTTTGCTCTCAAAGACCCCTTTCAGAGAATCCTTTCTCTCCGGCTGCTCTTCCAGCTGATGAATATTTGGATTTCTGGGCTTTTCAGAGCCTGTTTTTTTGTGCTTGTGCACATCCACGCTGCCTTTGAGAAATCCTGGAGTTCCCAGAGCCCAGGGGAGGCAGTGCCTACAGCTGGGAGTTCCTCTGTTCTCTGGAACAGAACAGATTGCTGGGGATGGCAGCAGCTCTCCAGGTCCAGCCATGGGAGAGAGGCTGCAGTGAAATTCTGCTCACAGTGCTGATTTCCAAGCTGGTCCCACATTCTGCTAAAACTATTCCAGGGTTCATTCCAAGGCCAAAGAGCCTCATCCAGCAAGCAATGTATAATAAAGCAAAAAGAAGAAAGGCAACGAAAAGTAATTTTCCCCTCATGTTCAGCAATCTTTTCTCGATCTCCTGAAATGTTTTGACCCAATTTGTACATGAGCATGGACAAATCCCAGAGGAAAAGTTCCCCTCCACATCCTGCTGTAGGAGGATCATTGATCAGGCAATCAAGGGTGATTAAACAGATTTCCTATGAGCACCTCACTCTCAGCTCAGATGTCCAAATCAAAACCATAAAACATGAAAAAAAAAGCTGCAGTCATGTCTGGGTTTTGGCAAAAGTACAGTCAGAAGAATGTGCTTGGATGAGGGAAGCTGTCTGTGAAACACGTGGGATTTTGGGCTCTCCCTGGTGTTTAGAAGCCTTTCCCAGTGCAGCAGAGTTCAAGAACTGAACGGGAAAGTGGGAATGGAAGGTTGAGAGGAGAAAGATGTAATTTTTCCGAAGGCCACCCGGCTTCTTGGCTGTGCTGGGCCAAACCCGCAGCCTCTGACAGTGGTTCTGTCCCTCCAGTCCCTGCCGTGCTCACTCCTGTGCTTGGAGAGGGGAAAGGTGGAGGGGTTCAATTATTATTGAGCTCCCATCTCACTCAAGTGTGACTTTCTGTTAACATCGTATAAATGACCAGGATCTCAGCCAGAAAGCACTGAAATAACTCCTGAATTAAACCCTCACTCTGGACCAGAAGGCTTGGATGTAATGCAAAGGATTTTAGGAGGAAATGAGGTGATTCTCTAGACAACAGATGTGGATTTGAACAGCTTAAGGAAGTTTAGGGTAACAATGGTTTTCTTACTATTTTTTTTTTCCTTAAAAGTTCCAGGAAAGACAAGAGACTGATTTGGGGTAGAGGGAGAACTTCGCAGAACTATTCAGAGAAATATGCATAATCATCTGCAAATTAACACAATTTAATTGTATTGCAGCCTTCCATGGCTGTTATCTTTCACTGGCCCCATTTCAAATTTTTCCGGTCTTCCCAGAGGAGAGCTTGGTTTTTATTCCTCTCGTTCTCTAGATGAAATAAACCCAAAACTAAGCCAACAAATCCAAGCAATGCTTGAGAAAAAGAAAACTCCAAAATCAGGTTGGAAATGTTCTGCCCTTCCAAAAGCCCCAGATTAAAACTTCTGCATTTCTGCTGTTGTGAGAACTAAAAGAGGTTCCTCCAATATAGTTTGTTTTCTAGAAAAAACTGGGCCCAGTGTCTCCTGTTAACCTGGAAAATTTGCTATTCCTGTTAAACTGAAGATACGGCCACAAATGTCTGTCAGCATTTTAAAACAGGATTTCAAGCAGCAGCTGAGCAAGGAGGTGTTACAATAAACATTGTCCAAAAACTCAGTGTGTCTTCTACCCCCGACCCACACAGAGAGAAAGCCCAAATCTACTTGGAATGAAAACAGAGTCCTTCCAATGTGTGTCTGGCAGAGCTCCCAGGATAACGCCCCAGTGCTCACGGCTTGGACCCAGCTCTGGGATGCTCCCTGAGGGGAGACAAAGGGGACCAGAGCTCTTGGGTCAGTGAAAAACTGGCCCAAAGGAAGTTCTGGTATCACCTCCAGGTCCAAAGCTCGGAAATGCACCTGTAAAAATCACGGCAGAGCACAAACATGTCTCCAAAGATAAGCTGTCCTATCCATATATCCTACAATATCCAACCCAGCAAAATCATCTGGTTTCCTTCTCTGCTCATTAGGAAGGTAAAAACACCTTTTCAGTGTGATTAATTTCGTGGGTTTTTTTTTCATTTAAAGATGGGAGGAAATCCCACTGGAAGTGCCAGTTTCTCTCTCATGGAAGAAACTCTGATAATTGCCTTACATGAGACGTCAGCCTGGCAGTCAGGCAAGACAAATCCCATCAACAATTATGATCTTAGGAAGGCTCAAAGAAAATCTCCTTCCCTCTTGTGGGATTCCCAGGTGTAAATAAAACTATTCCCAGTGGTTGTGGGAACAAACTCTTTATCCTGAATAGGAAAGGCACTCAAGAGAGGCAGTTTATTGATGGTTGTAAACCACTCATGGTTAAATCAGCCAAGTCCACAAGGCCTTGTACTGGCAACACAGATTTCTATTAGGGATATATTTAAATATATGTTTAATGATGGTTCTATTCCTGCTGATTTGCAGGCAGCTAGACTGGGGGATTTTTCCATCAGTGGCAGAGTTACCCACCAGCTTCCGAGCCCCTTTGGTGAAGGAAATTTTTGGCCATGTGGCTGTTTTGTGCTATCAAAGTGGTGTAAAGGAGCAAGAGGAAATCATAATTCTGGCCCGTAACTTCTGTGGAAGGTGCATGCAGAGGGTTTTGACTCCCCTAAATCCCCACAGTCTTCTGGAAACTGCAGAAAAAACATGGCACAGGCTCAGATTTATGCAGGACGCAGGCAAATGTGTAGATTTGCACAAGACGTTCTAGGATGGACAGGCCTTAAACCTGCATGATACAAACCCAGGAAAGCTTTATTTTGTCTTGAAGAGACGGCTCAAATACCAATTTATTTCTTTCACTTCCTAAGCTGAAAGGCTATGGTAGGACTGAGTAATTTGCTTAAAATCAGCCTGGATCACCCAGAGAAAAATGGCATTGTGGAAAATCAGCACAGCAAGAAAAAACCTGCAGAGACACAGCTTTTATTGGAAAAACAGAAGGCCTTGCAGGCAGCCACAATGCCAGGAGGAGGGAGAGGGTGTTCTCTGCCATGGCTCACAAGGAAAGCTGTGCACTGATTTTTTCCATTCAAGGCTGAGACCCTGAAGGAACAGCCTCCCCAAATCCTGAGGTGTGTGGAGTGGGATCAGCCTCAGGGATGTGCACTGACAGAAAGAAATCTGACTTCTTTCCCCCCAAAATAAAGTAGTAGTAGCAGGCAGAGGGCCTGGGGGAGAGAGGATGTGAAATTCAGTGAAAGGGGCAGATTTTGTGGGAACTCTCTTTAGTCCATTGGAAGTTTTGCTGCCTTTTCTTAGCCAAGGAAAGCTGGACATAGCTTGATTTTATTTATCAGATAGATAGATAAGTTTTTGGATAAAGATATGCATTGAATGAGGAATATGAGGCAAAAATATATACTTTCTGCCTGCTTGATTTAATCCTGGTCCAGAAACACCCAAGAGGGAGGAAACATCACTCTCTCCTGCAGCAGAGCTGAGCAGAACCAAGCCCCAAGTGCTGTTTCACACTGAGAGCAAGAGGATAACTCAAGATGTTTTCTCTGAAGCATCTGCATTGCCAGCCCTGGAAAATGCTCAGGGTTTCTAAAAGTTGCTGTTGAGGATGGTTTGGCCAAAGGTGGCACATGAAAGACAAACCACGGATGCTGTCCTGAACTTGCAGACTGGTTTATCCCAGGGGCTGATGAATAAGCTGGACATCAGAGCAAAACTAATAAAGAAAAGGTGGAGTCTTTAATGGCCTCAAAACAGGCATTAGGCCAGGCTCAAGATATCCATGAACTTGATGCTGTGTGTCTGCACAACTATGAGTGCCACCCTAAGAGGACTGGAAGTCACAGAGGAGACAGTGTCCCACCAGAGGGAAGATCCAAGTGCTGCAGAATTCTGCATTTCATGAACACTGACAAATTATTTTGTATATCTACTAACTCTGTTAAATCAATAAAGCAATACAAGTATTATCAAGCTGAAAACTAAAGTGATCTGATTTTCTCTGACCTGGTGTTCTGCTCTTGTAGAAATTTAGAGGCACATTAGTGGATTTACTGGATGCAACCTGCTTAAATCTGTAGGGAAGGAGATCTATGTCTGACTGCTGCAGGCAGCTGCAGCTGCACAACAGCATTCACTTCTCCAGAGCGGCACCATTCTCACTGCATTTTTACAATATATATGTAAATATAATAAATATATTATATTTACAATATATTTATTATATTTATATTTACAATATATTTAGCAAACTCCATTAATTATTTATAAAGAATTATCATTAAGGTGTGCCTAAATTTAGCTGATTAAACCACATATCCAAGGATAATGTGTAAATTCAGAAGTGTAAAGTCCACACAACAGTTTCGTTTCTACGGCGTTCCAATTATCTTTTCTTCCTGCCATCTTCAGTACCAAGTCTGTCTTTTCCTTTCTCCAATTTTTGTACAACCTCTTGTGTCATCTGAGCAGTTCCTGGTCTACCCTGAAATTGCTTTTAGAGCTCCTTTTGTCTTCCTTATGTCCAGGTACTCCAGAAAATTGTGCAAAATGCTTCTATTCATGGAGAGGTGCAGAAAGGTCTAAACACAGCAATTAAACCAAATCCAAACCTACAATTTCACAACAGGTAGGAAGCAAAGCCAGGAAAACAGAGTCTAGAGAGCAGAGAGACCTCAGTCTCACAGCTGCACTGTTTCAGCTGTGTTGCTGCCTCTGGCAATCAGTCAAACCCTCAATTAGGACATCTAATTACGTACCTTGATATGTAGCACTTACACAGTTGAATTATCAACCCTAAGTTCTAAATGTTAATAACACCTTCCTGTGGATTATTCCAGCTGCTTTTGCTGAGTTTTTGAAATCTGTTCTGTCCTAAATACCAGAGTGTTTGTTTCACTGTTCAGTCCTTATTTTTTATGGTTTTCAAAGTCTTTTCTGCCTTTCTTTACAGTACTCTTTATTTTGGAGGAGTGCTTTGCTGCACTCCTGTATCATTTTGTGGTGTGCTATTCAACCTTCATTTCAAGGCAAACAGGAAAGGATATTGATGCTGTTATTTTTCTACCAAAGAGACATTTAGTAAGAGCCAAAACCACAAGCAAGATCAGTTGGAAACCATGATATATCACACAAACAACTTCCTCAGGGACAGTCTGAGTTTGATGTGCTGCCAGGTGAGGTCTCCTTAGAAAATATGCAAAAATCCTAAGTGGATAATCAAATCCATGAATTTCAGTCATCCTCATGGCCTTGTTTCCACTGCAAAGCCTGAAAGTCTGGGGTTCAGCAGGGCCGGCAGATGAGCCCTTAAAAAAAGCGTGATTGTAAATGCCTTGAGTCAGAAATCTCTGGAATTACACCCAAACTTGCCTGATCCCAGTGTTGGAAATGATATAACTGTTCCATTTTTTTTAATCAATGGTTTTAATTAAGTTCTAATTAATTATTTTTAATTAAACATAACCAGTGTATTAACTATAAAGCAGTGTTCTAGCCTTACATAACTTTTAGCCAGCATTTAGCCAAGTTTTCATGAGCTCCTTTTGTAGGAAAATTGGGAAAATTACTGGAACTTGGAAGTTACGATAAACTAACTCTGATGTGCTTCAATGAACAAATCCTGTGAGAGAAAGGTGTATTATTGAGGCTGGACACCTGGAATGCAGAATTTATGGACCATAAGGACATTTTGCGGAAACCAGAAGATAAAGAAGAGACTAAAGAAGATTCAGCGTATGCATTGAAAACTCGGAAAAATGTGCTAAAACTATGGACTAATTAGCATGAGAAG
>WAAG01076681.1:671-19940 GCA_013390105.1 Tichodroma muraria
AGAAAGAAAGAAAGAAAGAAAGAAAGAAAGAAAGAAAGAAAGAAAGAAAGAAAGAAAGAAAGAAAGAAAGAAAGAAAAAGAAAGAAAGAGAAAGTTCTTTTCTTCTTGGGGGCAGGGAGGAGAAGTATTCTAAAGCTCTGATTCTGTTTTTCATTTTTCTCCTTTTAGTTCTGTTAATAAATTTTCTTTGTATCTTTTAAAGTTTAAGCCTGCTTTGCTCTTGGTTGGGAAATTTCAAATTGGCAAACCAAAACCGCAACACGAATTGATGTTTCTGCCTGGTTTTGAACTGAAACCTCCCCGAGGGCTAAACCTCACCCAGGGCTAATCCTGCTCCCAGGGTTAAACTTCACCCAGAATTTAACCTGCACCCAGGGTTAGACCTGCACCCAGGGCTAAACCTGTGCACAGGTTTAAACCTAGCCCTGGGCTTTGCTAAAGTGCTTTAAACAGGTTTTTGCTGAGCCCTCAGGCTCAGCCTTTCCTGTGCTCTCTCAAACATTTCCCTCGGCAGTTTGTGTTTGCTGGGGTATTTGGGGAGGGGCCCTTTGCTTTATTCCTTCCCGAATTGGCCCAATATTTGTATTTCATTATCCCTTATTTGCATTTCAGGTGCTGCTGGTGGTAATTTGCTGTCCTCTCTTCCGCCTCTGGAAAAAGTTCCACATTGTATCCTCGAAAATTGGAGTCAATCCTATGGGGCAGGTGAGCTCTCCATGGAAAAAAAGCTGCAAACCAAGGGAATTTGGAAGAGGGAGCTCAGAGGTGAGAAATGCTCCAGGGATGAGGGCCAGGCAATAGGTCAAGGATCTTAAAATGAACTGGATAAGGGAGGGTTTTTGGGAAAAAACAACAAGGAAAAAGTAATTCCAGAGGATTTGTGGGAGTAGCACTAGGAAAATTTATTGAGTGTATCAGGTCAAACCACCCCAGTGCAGGGAAGCTGCTCCATGAGAAGGGGATGGAAACTGGGCCAACTTGGGGGAAAAAAATCCCACAGAAATAAAAGGAACATTTGCAGGTGTAAAAAGCAAGGGAAGGGCAGGAGAAGGGAAACAATCAGCAGGCACATGAGGAGTGCTGAGAAATCCTTCTGTAGGCACCTAAAACAGGAAAAATTCATCTGCTACTCCCTGGGCAGGGAAAATTCCCAAGGGAAGGCACAGAGGGAAGTGTTTGATGCCTTCTCTCTGCCTTTGCAGAGCTGGAATGCTTGGGAAAGAGAGGCAAAGCTGTGGGAATGGGGCTGGAACAGGGAAAAGCAGGGAGGAGTTCCAGAAATCTGTGATTCTCACATACTCTGAACCTGCCACAATTCAGCCCTGAGTGTTCCAGGCAGGTCTGAGCTGCTCATTTCCATCTCCAAGAGCACCTGTAGAAGGAGGAGGGAGGCTTCTGGATTCTATTTCCATTTCTGGAGGCAGGAGAAGACCAAGAAGCCTTGGGAGGAGGTATATCCATGGGATAAGAGGGGAATTCAGCCTGGAAGGGATCTCAGGGGGTCCCTTATCCTGTCTCAGGCTCAAAGCAGAGTGACCACAAGATCAAGACAGTTTGGGCAAGGCTTTATCCAGTTTGGGCTTGGCTTTAGCCAGTTTGAGCAGGGCTTTATCTAGTTTGGGCTTAGAAATCTCCAAGGATGGAGCCTCCCAGCTGCTCCAGTGACGGGATCAGAGCCACAGGGATCAGCTGTGATGATGCTGAGAGGTCTCATTGTTATCTGGTACCTTTGAGGGCTCCCCCTCCATCTCTAATTTGCAGATGAATATTCTGGGGGTCTCGATCTTAGAATTTGCTGCTCCTGGGTCCCACTGCCAGCCCCAGTCACCGGGAGCTGCACTTTCCCACAATCCAGGGTCCCCAGACCACAGCTCTCCTGGGAAATGGGAAAGAAGCCTCACTCTGCCACTCCTCCACACACCAAGGAGGGGGAAATGGGATTGCAGGTTATTTTGGGGAAAAAAATCCATGTTCTTACAGTGTTTTCCATGATGGATAAGTCCCAAACTGCCCAAGAATCCGTCCTGCTGTATCCCAGCCATGTCCTCATCTCAAGCCCTTGTTCCTATAAAAGATGTTCCCAAATTCATAAGCAGGTCTAATGGAAGAGATCAAATCATGGAATTGTGAGATGGTTTGTGTTTTTTTAATAGGGATCATATTGGTTTAGGATTGCATGAAGGAATACCCTTTTCCGGGGGGATTTTGCAGGGTGCAGCCTCCATCCCTTGGAGAGGGGCAGTCTGGATCTGTTCCAACCTGAATTAACCAGCACCAGACACTTGTCTGACATTAAAACTCCAACCCCAAGTGCTATATCCATCACATTTCTCTTGGGAAGAGATTAAAACACAGCAGGAAAAACTGCACTTTTCCCTACATCCAAAAATGAGACAGGTTGGGGGTTTATTCCTTTATTTTGAAAGCTTTATAAACAGACCCAAAGCCCATCTTGACCATGCTGGAGACAGACCTGGAAGAGCCAGGAAGCCTTTCCAAGGGGATAATTTCCTGCAGGAATCAGCACACGTGTCTGGGGTGTCTTGGTTCCCCCAACATCCAAAGTTACTTCCTTGCTTCTCTGTCACGGAAAATTTGTTTCCCAACAGCAATCAGAAATCAGGGAAGGTCTTCCCTCCTCCTGCATCCTGCTGGGAATGTCTCCAGCTGCTCCCTGGAGCAGCAGCAGGAGCTGGCCAGCTTCCAGCCCACCAGCATTTCAGCTGAAGCAAATGAGCTTGGAAAAAAATCCAAGCATCTGGTGCAGATTATCCAATTTCTATCCCTCTTTCATTTGGCAGCCAGGAGCTCTGGCAGCTGGGCCTCAGAAATTGTGAGAGCTTGGAACTCCTTTAAAAACCCTTTGGGTTGGGAATTCAGAGCTTTTTCCTTGCCCTCTGCCCAGCTCAGGCTGCTTTAGGATTTCAGAGGCTGCCCCAAAGCACAAGATTCAGCTCCAGCATGCCCAGCAAGGACCTTCCAGAGTGAAAGGATTCCTTTAAATCCTGAGGAAAACAGGGAATTCATGGGTGTCCTGCAAACTCCGTGCATTATCCACCTCCCTGGGCAGGAATTTATTTCCTGTGCTGTTCCATTAGGAGAATTAAACTCCATTTTTGGTTCGGGGTGAGTGGCTCTGAGCCCCAGCAGCAGCTGGAACATCCATGGTGGGTTCTTCCATCCCACTTTGCTCCTCAATATCCACAGTGAACTCCAGGGAATGTGCTTGGATGTGTTTATAGGGCTGCAGCCCCATGGCTGGACTTGGGTTTAAGTAGTACCAACTCTACCCCTGCCCCTGTTCCAGCCTCCACCAGCCTTCCCTGACTCCCACTCTTCCCTTTTGAGGAGCAGAGCCACAAACTCACCTCTTAGAGTCCATTTTCCCTGTTTCCCTATTCCTTCCCCGTTTCTGAGGGACAGGGGGATGTGAAACCTCCCTGCTCTGCTTTACAGCTCGATGTTGGCATGGCCCCACTCAAATATATTTTGACATCCCCCAAGTTGTTCTCTGCAAGCCTTTATTTATTTAATGGGAGTGAAGGATTCATTCCCCCTGGACTAGCGGAGCCCAAGGATTCCCACCCGCAGCTGAGCCCCTGCACTTCATTTTCGGCTGCTGGAATTGTTTGCATCCATTCCAGAGCTATTGCACTTCATTCCTGCCCAATAGATTTTTATTCGGATATGAAATCAAAATGTGACAGCACATGGAAAGTTATGGAACGGAGAAATCCATAAATTACTTTTATACAGTGGAGCTGATGTGAGTGTGCTGCTCTGGTCTTAACCAGTGCTCAGCCAAACTCAAGTTTAAGCTTGAGTTTTACCACCCTTTCTCTTCCCTAAAAATCCCTTCCTAATAATCCTAATTATTAGCCAAGAATGTTTTTACACCACTAGTTCTACCCTTGGAGCCCTGCTGGGCTTGGGGCTTCCACCCAGTTCATGGTTCCTCCACCTTCCTGTGTATCCACATCCCATTCCATGGGTGGAAATCACTTGGAGATGTTCCCGCACGACAGTAGATGTTTCTGCTGGAAAACAGCAACTTTGGGAAGTTGTGTGTGACTGGTGGGACTGGTGGAGATCCTTCATGTGCTGGCCCTTGAGTTCTGTGCCCAGGCAATGGCAGGGACAGGGAGGAGAGGATGGGAGATCAGGCAGGAGCTGCTTCTCCTCATGGGAAACACGCAGACCTTTCCTGGGGGCTTCCATTCCCTCCTCACCAAGACTCTGCCATCAGAACTTGTGGAAATGGAAATAGGCTTATGGAATCATGGAATCGTCTGGGTGGGAAGGGACCTCATCCAGTGCCACCCCTGCCACGGCAGGGACACCTCCCACTGTCCCAGGCTGCTCCAAGCCCCAGTGTCCAGCCTGACCTTGGGCACTGCCAGGGATCCAGGGACAGCCACAGCTGCTCTGGGGACCCTGTGCCAGGGCCTGCCCACCCTCCCAGGGAACAATTCCTTCCCAATATCCCATCTCTCCCTGCCCTCTGGCAGTGAGAAGCCATTCCCTGTGTCCTGTCTTTCCATTCTTTGTCCCAAGTCCCTCTCCAGCTCTCCTGGAGCCTCTTTAGGCCCTGGAAAGCCACAATAAAATTCCCTTGGATGTTCTCTTCTCCAGGCTGAACAATCCCAAGAGCATTAAAAGTCATCTCTTCTTTTTCAATTAGTTAAAAATTACATCCATTGGATTTTTAAATATTTGTATTAATTATTCCAAGTCATTTGCTGTATTCCACAATTAATAACTCCAGCAAAGTTCTTCCAAAGTCCCTCTTTTGCTATGTTTGACTTCTTTGGAGCCGTGGCCCTGAGAGGTTTTGGTCCTCTGCTTGTACCTGAGGTATACAAGGACAGGGAGTGATTCAAGGGATACAAGGGATATGAGGACATGCTGGGACAGCAGGATTTTGGATTTCTAAGCTGTTTCTCTGTTCCATATGGACAATAAGGGATGTGTTGGCCATTAATGAAGGATTTTACCCCAACAAAGCAGTGTGTGAGCAGAAACAGTGGGAATTATCCACCTGGATCATCTCCTGGTGGGACACACTGCCCCCCACCCTGCTCACGGAGCTCTGAGCAGCTGGAGAGGAGCATTCCAAGGAATCTCCTGGAAATCCAAGGGCTTTGAATCAGGCATTCCAACCATGGAGCATCCAGCACAGGACCAGTGACACTCCAGGGTGTGCAGAGCACACCATGGGAATCCTTGGAGGTGGGAAGAGGAGAGCACAACCTGTCCTATCAAAGGGAATGGGATGGAGATGGGAAGGAGCTGGAGCCTCATCCTCCTCATCCTCCCTGGGTATGGACGCTCCTGCCAGGGATGGGATGGATGTCTGGTTCTGGAGGAGTGATCCCAATTCCCAAGATGATGAGGAGGAGAGTCAGGAGGAAAGGATCCAAAGCTGTTGGGAATTTTTGGTTGCCTCACTTTGATTTCTTCTGTTTTTTCCCCTCATTTGCCTTGAGCCAGAATCCCTGGATCAGTTCCAAGGTGTTTGTCAAGCCCTTGGACATCCTCCACGAGAGGCCCAGTTCATGGGAATGATGCTTTCATTATTATTATAATTATTATTTGCAGTATTTGCACTATTTGCATTATTCCACTGGCTCTTGGGAGATGGATCTGAAGACAAACATCCCAGGAAAACAACTCAGGAAGGAGAGACGAATCAGGAGCAGACCCTGGATTTCTCCATCATTCCCTCAGTCTCTCATTCTCCAGTTTTAACTTTTTCCAGCAGAGAAGACTCCGAGGGAGGGGAGCTTCCTCCAGCAGAACAGCCAGAGGCAGGGAGAAAAGCAGGATTTATTTCGGGATTGCTGTTAAGGAGGTGAAGGTCAGGAGAGCTCTTTGGAAAGGCTGAATTAGGTTCCCACCATGGAAACACCCGGCAGCTCTTCCCAAGAGCATGGGAGGCTCCCATAGCTACAGCATCCATTGGCCTTGGATTTGGGAGTGAAAATCAGCGAAAAAAAAAACCAACACAGTAACCAGCCCCTATTCCCAATGTTTTCATGGTTTGCTCCCCAATTCCTGGGAGCCCTCCTGCCTCCAGGCAAGTGCTGAACTCTGGATGCTGCTCTGAGCTCGTGGCGAAGGTGGGTTGATGGATCCTGAGCCTCGGGACAGCACAAGGAGAGGAAAATGCTCCCACCCTAGGAATGCTGGAGGAGGCAACCAGAACCACAGAGTGTCCATGGAGTTTGTGCTTCTTTCCACACAAAAATGCTCCCATGATTTTGGCTAAATTGAGACTTCCTTCACCGTTTTGCAGCATTCCTGAGAAAAGTGAGATGCAACTTTTCAGGGAAAAAGAGGGAGGAGGGTTAGTAATTGAATCCATTTGTTTTCCAAGATTTAGACCTTTTTTTACCAAACAGACCACATTTTCCACAAGAAAAACAGAACAAAAGGAATTTATATGGGATCAGCACCCAGCCTTTCTTCTGGAAGTCTGTGCAGAGCTATCCCTGGAGAAGGAATTGCACCTCTCCTGCTTGCTCTGATTGTATGGCTCCCAAATGAAACCTTCACTTCCACCTGGTAACGTCTCCCAGATCCAGGGGAGGAAGCAGGGTCTGTCCTTGGCCCATCATTCAGAACCAGGCAGGAAAGAAGGCAATTCCAACCATTCACTGCATTTTATTCCAATAAAAATGGAATAAGAATCCTTTCCAGATTTGGGGGGTATTAAGACAGCAAATTAATACATTTTGGTTCCTAAGAAAATTATTTGAGATTTCTGTCATTCATGTTTTTATCACAAAATCATTTTCCCTTTTTTTTTTCCCATGTGGAAAGGTGAGTATTTTCAGGAGAAATTAAATTGTGCTGAAAACCCAACAAAGGAAGGTTTTGATAAGAAAAACACAGCCTGGAACTTGTTGACATCCAGAAATATCCAGGTTCCAACTTCAGGACAGGGCCCCCAGACAAATCCTGTCAGGATTTGGGGCAGGATGGGAATTTCAAATCATCCCCACAGGTGTTCTGTACAGGGGAAAATGGGATCATCCGGTGCTCCTGGGCTGAAGGGCCCAGATCTGTTTGGTTTCCTCTGATTTCATCCACAGTTGGGGTCCCTGGAGAAGAAATCTTTGGATTGGACAGGTTTCCTCTAATGCTGGATTTGTTTTTAACATCAGGGATGGCCCTGGATCCCTGGAAGTGTCCAAGGCCAGGCTGGCTGGGGCTTGGAGCACCCTGGGATAGTGGAAGGTGTCCCTGCCCATGGCAGGGGTGGGAAGGGATGAGTGGGTCCCTTCCCACCCAAACCATTCAATGATTCCATGATCTTGGGACATCAACTCATGGAATGGGGCAATCCACAATCCCATGTCCCTTCACCTTTCAACTGCTCCAAACAGCTCCAAACCAGCCTGAACCAAATCAATGCACAATCACTGGTCAGCCTTAGCTCTGCTTCCCAGTCAATTTCTTCCAGGGAAGAGAGTCCAGAAGCATTTGGGTCCAGGGTATCATTGGAAGCCCCCTGTTATTTGTGTTTCCCCATTTTCTGGTTCAGTTATTTCCGCTCGTCACTGTTCCGAGTGCTTTGTGGGCAGTTGGACACACTCCATCCTGAGCCACCTGAGTCGTGCCCAACAGGAAAACTTGGGAATTGCCTTTAGTTAATGGCTGTCACCATATGGATCACTGAGAGCATCCACTGAGGATTCTGCTTTTTTCTTCCCAACTTTTTTTCACGGTTTAAACATTACACATAGATTCCAGAATTCCAGGATGGGTCAGCCTGGAAGGGACAGAGAGTCACAGGTGCCACCTCCCTGCTCCAGCAGGGCCGCCCCAGAGCTCAGGCACAGGACTGTGTGCACACAGCTCTGGAATATCCCCAGGAGGAGACCCCCCAGCCTCCCTGGCTCTGCTCAGGGCTGGCAGTGCCCAGGGCAGGAGTTGTGCCTCCTGGGCAGGGGCAGCTCCTGGGCTCAGCCCTGCCCGTGGCTCTGGGGCCATTGCTGGGCCTGGAGCAGAGCCTGGGCCCTGCCCTGCCCTCCCTGCACCCAGGGACAGACTGGGACAGACTGGGACACACTGGGACAGACAGGGACAGCCAGGGACAGACTGGGACACACTGGGACACACTGGGACACACAGGGACAGACTGGGACAGACTGGGACAGACTGGGACACACTGGGACAGACTGAGACAGGCAGGGACAGGCAGGGAAAGACAGGGACACACTGGGAAAGAATGGGACACACAGGGACAGCCAGGGCTGAGGGCCCCTCTCAGCTGGGGCTCCTCTCCAGGCTGAGCAGCCCCAGCTCCCTCAGCCTTTCCTGGGCACGGAGATGCTCCAGGCCCTTCCTCAGCTCCAGGAGCTCCTGTCCCTGCTGTGCTGAGGATCCAGAGCTGGACACAGCACCCCAGAGGTGCCTCCAGGGCTGGGCACAGGGGCAGGGTCTGAACACAGCCCAGGATGAACCATTTCCACCAAGGGCTCTTTTGCTCTTCAGAAGATCCCTGGCATTTTTGCTCCCTGAGAACGCCACAGGGCAGTACCAGAGCAGAGCAGGGATGCTCTGCTGGAGCAATTATGGATCTGATAGTCCAAGGAGGAAAGTGAGGATCAGCTAAAAAGGGCAAGAAGTGCTCTTTGTGCTCCAAATCCTGAGCAGGGAAGGTATAGGGCCTGATTTAAACCCAGCAAAGACTCCAGGAATCCATCCTGGGAAGGCAAAAGTGTCAACAAGCCAAGTTCATAACCCTGGAGCCAAAGAAGGAGCCCATCAGTTCTGTGTGAAGCTGATGAGGCCACAGCTGACCCAGGGGGATTTTGGAGAATCAATAGTGCCTTGGAAGCCTTTCCTGCAGCACTCCACTCCTGCCTGGTCCAGGAGGAGTCGGGAACCTTTCATCCATTTTTCCTCCACGGTTCCTGCACACACGTCCAAGTGGCAAAGGTCAGACATAAATATTCCAGATGAGCAAATCCAGAGATCTGTAGCTGAGGCTAGGCAGCAGAATTCCTGAGGGACACGGGGTTTACAGGAGAAGTTGGCAACATTCCTGCAGCACAGAAGCTCTCGTCTCTGCCCCATGCAGGGATGTGGAAGTCTGAGTTTGGGAGCTTCAAGGCACTCCCTGCTGGGGGGATTTCTGCTGGAAAGCTCAATCATGGTGTCTCAAGGGATATCCATGGGAATATTCCCCCACAGGCACTGCAAAGGTGGGTATGGGGCATGGAGACAGCAGGGACATGTCCTACTCCCCACAAAGAAGTTCAGGTTGTCACCAGCAAGGCTCTCCCCAGTTTGGACATGAATTGTCACACCAGAAAAAGGACAGAGATGGCAGTGACACCTTACAGACCCCTGTCAGCTCTTCCCTAGCCTTCCTAGAGGTCCCTGTATGACACTTCTGGGGGATGCAGGAGTTGAGTGAGCTCAACTCAACTCCAGCCCCCACCAGCCAGAACACCCTGGAGCCAAACCAGTCCCCGAGCTGGGCCTTCCTCTCTCATCAACCCACAGAGCCCATTTCCAGCTCCAACCATGTTTGCAGCTTTCTATTTTAGCATCCAAAATACTTGGAACAAATATTTATCTGACTAATAACAAAAATTAAACACTGGATGTTTGTGAACACACTGGGATGCCGCAAAATTTGGGAGCTCCTTCATTTTCATTCCAATAATGAAGAATGAGCAACACCCTCAGGCATGGGGTGGAATTGTTGGGGGGGTCTGGGCAGGGCCAGGAGCTGGACTGGATGGTCCTTGTGGATTCCCTCCAACTCAGGATATTCCATGATTCTGTGACCTACTCATGGCCCAGAGCTGAGAATTTCACAGCAGCAAAATCCTTGCTGAAGGACACTTTATCCCAGGGCTGGCAGGCAGAGAATGCAGCTCTGCTATGGATTCTAGGGCATGACCATCATGCCAGTTACTGCCCAGTCACTGCCCAGTTACTGCCTAGTTACTGCCCAGTTAATGCCCAGTAAATGCCCAGTTACTGCCCAGTTAATGCCTAGTTAATGTCCAGTTAATGCCCAGTTACTGCCCAGTTAATGCCCAGTTACTGCCCAGTTGATGCCCAAGGACCACAGGGCAGGTGGAGCTCACACAGAGTCTGCTCTGCTCCTCCTCTGGTAGTTCGTTATCCCAATCCACTCCAGATTCCCAGTGCACCCCTAAAAGCAGCAGCCACCTGCGTTGCTGCCGCTCGTTAAGGACACTCTGGATTAATTAGGAATCATGAAAAGCCGGTGGCTGTGCAAAAGCTCTGAACATCTCCCTTTAATGTTTTACTCTCCTCATTGAAGCACGGGAGCCCTGAGCACATCGCCTTCTTAATGACCACATTGTCATTGTCATCATCATCATCATCATCACCACGGTGAAGTCATTACGAGGGGATGGCAGCAGGGGAACCTCGGCCATGAATAACAAAGGGATGAGCAGCCCGTGCCGGGACCAGCAAGCTTGGCACCTTCCCACTGGCCTCTGGGGCCTCAGAAGGGCCCCGTCTGCACGGTGACACTCCTGCTCTGGAGACACCCTTGAGGACATGTTTGTCCTGCAGGGTGACGGGTGACAAAGCAGAAATGATGGCTGGAATGGCAGGGCAAGACACGGCCCTAAAACCAAATGATCAGCTCCGAATTAATTGGTGTAATGGTCCTATCAAAGTGCCTTTATTTAATAGCCCGGGATTGATTGTTCCTGTTTCCTGCAATTCCATCCTCTCTCCTGCCAGGAATAAAGGCAGGCAATGACTTTTAAACCCAGAGCAAATGGCACTTTCTGTCCTGTTCCGTGGGAGTGCTGCAGGGACAGCACAAGTGGCTCTGGGCTGCAGCAGTGTGACAAGGAGCCTTGATCTCCTCCGTCAGCGTCTCCAAGATGGGACGAGCTCCAAAGATAACCACAGACATGACAGCCTGTCAGGAAGCACAAGCTGCTCCAGCCCAGCCTGTGACAGAGCACCTCGGAGAGGGACAATAAATAATTGACAGCACTGGGGATTAATAGAAGTGTCAGAGCACAGGAACCTCGGCCAGGGCTGTGTCTGAGGTCTCTGCAGGGATGGAAAAGCTCCACATCCCCGGCAAACTGAGAAATTCTGGAAGCCAGCTGGGGCTGGGGAGTCCTCATGTGGCCCACAGATGCCCCCCATGCCCTGTCATCACCTGAACGTGGAAAAGCTGCATTAGTTTGATGTCACTTTTAGACTCCAGTCAAGCCTGTGCAGGAGCCTTCTGGTTTATTTTAAAATGAACCCGTGTGTCCCAGCCCATGGCTGTTACCCAGTGTAGTTACCAAAATCACACAATCCTGGAATACCCTGAGCTGGAAGGGTCCCACCAGGATCATCCAGTCCCACTCCTGGCCCTGCCCAGATCCCCCAACAATCCCAGCCTGGGCATCCCTGGAGCGCTGTCCAAAGGCTCCTGGAGCTCTGGCAGCCTCGGGGCCGTGCCCATTCCCTGGGGAGCCTGGGCAGTGCCAGCACCCTCTGGGGAAGAACCTTTCCCTGAGCTCCAGCCTGAGCCTGCCCTGGCCCAGCTCCAGCCATTCCCTGGGTGCTGTCCCTGTCCCAGGGAGCCAAGTCTGGAACTGCCCCTTTGCTCCCCTTGGGATTTCCCCTGGATTGGCACCACTTGAGCTGTGCTGGGATAAAGCTCTTGGCTTCCCTGGTGCTCTTTTTTTCCCCAAGTGCTTTTCCTGGATGGCCACAAAACTCGACCTAAACATGGTGTGGTAGAAATCCACCCAAGGAAATGCTGAGGGAAGTTGCTGTCCCAGCAGCAGGAAGTTCAGGAACATGGAATAAAGGGATTTTCTCAGTTTGTATCCCATGGGAAATGGGTACAGCCACATTCCCAGCCTGGAGCTGATATAAAAATGTGATGGTGATGAGAGAAATTAGGAATGGATGTGGCCACAGCTTCCACTTGGACCGTGTCTCCTTCTCTGTGAATGAATTGGGATTTTACAAGGCACAGGGAGACAAGCAGTGAGGGAGATAAAAATTAATGAGGAAGATTTCTGTAATGAAATAAGCAGTGAGAAAAAGGCAAAAAGAGACTTTTCCTGGAGTCTTAAGCAATGATTCCCCAGGCAAAGGAATTTCCCCTGCTGTTGCTTCAGCCTTCACTGAAGGATTTAGTGACGGTGACAGGGTGAACAAACAGCTCCGGTGACAGAGGGGACGGAACTTACTCTGCAGCAGGAGAAGGATGGGGCAGGGAGCTCTTAGGGCCATTAGGGGATCCCAAATTGCCTGGCCCTGCCAGCATTCTCCGTGTGGTGCTTAAAGGAGGCTGAATCAATCTCAGAGCACTTGGCTTTTATCTTAGAGTGTGTGGAGAAAATTTGGGAGGTCTGGAAAAAATAAATGCTAAGCCTATCTTTAAAAAAAGGATAAAATGGGGATCTGTTGCCTGAAATACCCAGGACAAGAATGGGAATGCATTATCTGGCAAAGTGCTTGTGAACACCTGGGAGATAACGAGGCAGGGAATTACAGCCAAGTTTGATTTGTCAAGAGCAAATCACATAAAATCAATTTAATGCCCTTTCATGGCAGCAAAAACAGGCCTCGTGCTCAGGTGAGCAGTGATGGATAGCATGGATCAGGATTCCAGTGAACAGGAAAACTCAGCTGCCCTGGGGAGAGCACAGGGAACACCCAGAACCGCAGGGAACCATCCCAGGATGTCCCTGTGTGGTGGGGAAGGACAGGCCCTGTTCTGGAGGTGCCTGTGCCTGTTCCACTCCACACATGCACGGCTTTGCCTGGAATTTGCGTGTGGATGTGCCTCAGGAAAGAGGTGGATGAGTTTGGAGGTGCAGGAGTGGGAGCAATCAGGAAAACAGGATTTTTGAAGGGAATCAGAACTGTCACCACTGGAAGTTGGGAGGTGATGAAGGGAGACTGGTGCCACTTGGAATTGTAGGAAAGGAGCTGCGGAGGTGACAGAAGCATTCTGTCACCTGAGTGTGGGAACAGGGTGACAATGGGGGTGTTGAGAGGCCATAATGAGGGAAAATTCTGATGAGGAAAAAGAATGGTGGATTTTTAAGGCGTCTCTCACTGGGTGTTTGGTCTGACCACACGAGATTCTCTCGGCTCATGGCAGGGGATGAGCAGATTTCCAGTTTCTTCCTGCCCCATGTACAGGAATTCCATGATTCCCTGACACTGTTGGCACCACTGGACCAGCACAGCAGGATCTGCCTCTGCCACAAATTCCAACCAACTGCAGCCAAACCTGTTTGTGAGACACCACAAACTTCCCCCAGGGATTTGGGAATCCTTAGGAATCTGGGAATGGTCTTTCCTCCCTTGTGGGTTCTTCACCTCCAGGCTGTTTCCCTTTCCAAGTCCTGCTCAGGAATGTTCCTTGAGCATCTCCAGGGTTTTGTCTGGGGTGTGACCTTGTGCCCTGCCTCAGGGTTCCAGCCAGCAAACCTTGGATTTTAGCAATTTATTCAAAGAATGAGACAGAAAATCCCCTCTGTTGAAAGCTCTGAATTTGCATAAAGAAATAAATCAGCTTTGTTTGCTGGATTCAAGAGAACATCACTGGAGGATGAAGGTGACCACAAAGAGCTCTGAACATGGGAATTGTGGTGCCAGGTGTCCCAGAGGTGTGGCTGTCACTGCAGGTGTCTGTGCCAGTCTCTTTTCTGTCCAGTAACCCCTGGGTGTCTTCTCACAGAATCACTTTGGGTGGGAAGGGACCTTAAAGCTCATCCAGTCCCACTGCCAGAGGCAGGGACAACTTCCATTATCCCAGGGTGCTCCAAGCCCCAGTGTCCAACCCGTCCTTGGACACTTCCAGGGATCCAGGGGCACCCACAGCTTCTCTGGGCATCCACAATTCCTTCCCTTTCTCCGTACTGTCCATCCCTGCTGACACTTCCCTCATGGCCCAGCATCCATAGAAGCAACAAAATGAAGTTTAGTGGAATTGTTCCTATGGCCCAGCTGTGAAAGAAGCAGTCTTCTCTTGAAGCCCCAAGATTTAATAAGGAGAAATGGATCATTTCCAGGAGCGGGCTCTGAGCGCACGTCCGTGGCTGAGTCACTGCTGTGACTGCGCTGGGTGACACCCCTGTGATGCTGCTGCAGCTCCAAAGATGTCACCAGCCTGGAGGGGAATAAAACGCATCCCTGAGCTCAGCTGTCCAACCACAGGATGGAGGGAAAGGGAATGAGTGGGGTGGATGTGGGATAAACAGCCCTTTGTCCTGCAGTGTAAATACAAAATGATCGTGGAGCAGGAAAATCCAATCCAAAATGAGCATCTGCAGCTCAGCTGTCACTGCAGACACTCCTGGGAATGAATTGTTGTGGAATTGGCTTTCCATGAGTCGCAGAAATGGGAACATGTGAGGCCCCAGTGTGTCCCAGTAGAGCTGCAGATGCTGCTCTTGAGGGCACTCGGTGCTCTGGGTTTGGGAAAGGAAACCCAGATGGGGGAAATCAAATCAGGATTTTGCTGGGGGTGCTCATCAGACTCCGTCTGCTCCCCTGCAAACGCTGCGTCCCTTTAGCTGATAAGAAGGGACCTCAAAGCTGCTCCCAGGACACTTCCAAAAAGCTTCAGGAATGGAAGAGGGAATGGTGCCTGATAAGAGCCCAAGGCCATCCCTTACCTCCTTCCCTCCCTCCCCTGCTCTTCTCCCTGTCTTAGCTCCTTTGCTCTTATCTTTTCTCCTTTTTCCTTCCCTTATTCCCTATTTATGCTCCAGTGAGTGAGGCTGAGCACCAGCACGAGGGTGGAATCCAGCCCCGTTTTTTTGAGGGAAGGTTCTGATTTGTTCTTGCCTCCTGTTGTAATTTCCTTTCGTAGTGGAAGGTTAATTGTGTGCTGCACAGAGCTCTGAGCTCCCTGATTGAGGGGGCTGTTGAGAACTGAGTGTTTGCCACAGCTCTGATTTAGTCCTGCTCACCAGAGTGATAAATTATGGGCAGATATGAGCCCAGAATGTTGAAGTTCACAGGCTGCTGAACCTGTGCTCACTTTCCAGCAGGGAAAATTTGGTGTTTCCCTATTGCTGCACCTCCCACGTTGTGTCAGGGTTTCTCTGGGACTCTGCTTGTCATCCTGGGATTTTGGGGCTGTGATTGAACATCTCATTTCTTGGGATTTGAGCCTCAGATTTTCATGTGTCGGTGATAACAGCTCTGGGGATAAAATGCTTCCACCACAGAGCTGCTGCCTTGGAGGGCAGGATCACAGGATCATGGAATGGTTTGGGGTGGAAGAGACCTTGAAGATCAGGTTCCAGCTTCACCCAGGGTCACCTGCCTGAGGTTGATAGGCACCTCTGGAGTCACCTCATCCAAAACCCCTGCCCAGGTAAGGGCCACCCACAGCAGTGACAAGGATCCCCACAGGGAGGAGAGAGATTCATGGACGATGTGGCCACCATTGGCTCAGGGGCCCCAAACCTAGGGCCATCAACAGAAGGGGTTTGACCAGCAAGGTCCCTGTCCTGGTGAGAGTTCATCCTGGGCTGGACTGGCTTTTTCCAGTCTCAAGATGAAAAAACTGCTGGAGCTGAAAGTTGGGATCCTGCCCACGGAAGCAGAGCAAAGAGCAGCAGGGTCGATCTACCTATTCTCCCTGGCACTGGAGCACACCCAGCAGATGGATTCCAACCTGATGGTTGCCTCCAGATTCCTTCCTTTCCATGTGAAAGGAATGGCAGGAGAGTGTTGGTCTCACTGCTTTCCAGTGGATTCTCACTGAGAACACAAGGTCAGAGCTGCTGCTGGGCACAAACCACCCTGGGGACCCCCTGGCACTGGGGACCTGCTCCTGAACACAGAACCCTCCTCTGGGGGGATGTGGGATCTCTCCTCTCCTCTCCTCTCCTCTCCTCTCCTCTCCATGGCTGGTGTGCAGTGGGTGTTGTCAGAGCCTGACTGAGACTCTGAGACCCTGAATTAAGCCTGGGATATGAGAGAGAGCTAAAAATCAGCTTCAGACCATCCCCACCAAGGGCTGCAGTCAGTCCAGTCACCCTCGTCAGGAAAATTAACCCTCAAACACCAGAGGTTTATGTCCAAAAAGGAGACAGAGCAGTTCTGTAACTTCATTCAAATAAAGGGAGAGGTCATGGAGCATTTCCCTGGGGTCTCACAAATTTTTGGAGGACTCAGCCTCCTTTTTATCCCAATTTCCTGACTGCATGTCCTCTCTCTTTCCCCACTGGCTGAGGTACTTGAGACGTACAGACTTCCCAAATGGCCTGATACAGATCCCCTTCTAATATATAACCCCCACTTTGTCTTTTCCTTGTGTCACTCAGTGGAATTCCTATGGAATTTATGGTTCTTCCCATTTTTCTTTCTTCTCTCAGTATCCAGTTTTATTTATCAGCAGACCAACAATTTGGTTGATTCCTTTTATCAGTCAGTGGAGTCCTTCCCATTGTTTCTTTTATCTCTCAGCACCTAGCTTTGCTTACCAGCAGACCCACAGTCTGTTTGTGAAGACAAGTCCCTCATTCCTCTTGCCCTCTCCTCAGGGACACATTCCAGGACATGGGAGAGACTCTGGTGGATGCCCTGCCTGGAGGAACAGGAGCAGGAGAAGGGCCAGGATGGTGCAAGGTGGAATTGAGTTCCTTTTCAAGGGACTGGAGCTCCGCTGCCTGTTTGTAGCCATGGTGGGGGTGGACAGGACGTCCCAGTGGGACCAGGAAGGTGAGGGGCTCCTGTGCAGGGATTCGGGCTCCTGGGCACTGGGATGGCTTTGCTGGCACCTCAGCTCTTGCTCCAGGGGATGCTGGAAGGAGCAGCTGGGCAGGGCTGGGGCAGTGCCACATTTCCAGCAGGATCAGCTGCTCCCTTTCCCTGTGCTGCCAAATGGGAATATGGGGAGCAGCAGCCGGATCCAAAGGCCGGCTCTGTGTGATTGTGCTGAGCATGTCCCACGTGTGCTGTAAACGAGGTTGTGATGCTGTGATTGCAGACACAGTCTCTGGCTGCAGCCTGGACCAGCCAAGACTGGGTTTCCATCTTCATTTTCTGCTGGGCCCATACTTAGACAACAACATCCTCTCCCAAATGGGATTTTGAGCTGGGGTGAGTTCGGTGTCCACAGGGCTCAGCCAGATCCTCACACAACCTCTGTGTCACCTCCCTCAGCCCCTGCCAGCAGCTGATGCTTCCCTCTGCCCCCTCTCCCCACACCTCACCCCGGGTGCTTCGCTGTGCTTGGAGCTGGGAAGGGGAGATGCGGAGCCCTCGGCAGATCTGCCTGATGCAATTTTCAGTCCCATCAATGCTTCAGATGTATTCCAGTAACCCTGGAGAGGTGAGGGGTCCTGGTCTGCTCCAGACAGGTTAGAGATGAAGTTAAGAGGGAGAAAGCGGAGGGCTGAGATAAATGGGGAGAGCTGAGTCCACTTTTGTGACTCCTTTTATTGAAACAAAGATGAGCAGGGATGAGGTCGGTGGGAGAAAGGGAGCAGAGCCGTGAACTCACATTTTGGGGCAGATCCTCACATCTGTGCCCTGAGAGCATCGCGTGTGAGTGGCAGTGGAGGCTCAAAGCCCAGTGACACTGAGACTCCCCAGAAACAGCAGGACACAGGGCCAGCAGCTTCTCTGAAAGCACCCGAATCGTGGCAGAGGGGGAATCCTTCCTGAATCCATGCCAGGAGGGAGGCCATGGAGGTTTCCTCCCTACAAAGGCAACTTCTTTCACAGGGATCCACATCCACAGCTCTCTCCACATCCAACACAGGCTCAGGAAAATTGCTCCTCTCCCTGCACTTCCCTTGCCAGTCCCACTCCCAATTTTCCAGCCTGAGCTCTTCACCAAGGAGTGGGTTCAGGACACAGCTGTGGGCTCTGACCCTGCTGCACCCTCAGCTTGTCAGGGCAGCTCGTGGATGTTCCCCTGGCTCTGCAGGGATTTGAGAGGTCTCTGCACTCCCTTCCTTCCACAGGCACGGTGAAGAGCAGCAACAGCAAAATTCCTGCAAGATTCCTGCTGGTATCACTAGCCTTGAAAGCTTTTGTCAGCCTGGGAAGAAGTAGATCCAGGCTCCTGAGTGACCCAGGGGCAGCAAGATTCTCACCCAGGGAAAGGTGGAGTTCAAGGTGGAGCTCTTTTAATCTGTGATTTCCCAGGATCAGTGCCTGGGAGCACCCCTGCTCCCCTCTCTCTTTCTTTCCTTCAAAACACTCTGGCATCTCCTTAAGCCCCACTTAGCACCTGGAGAAGCACTGGGATACACAAAAGACATTTGATAGAAGCCTCCCTGTATTTTACCCAGCAGAACTGGGAGGGGGGAATGTGCCCAGAATTGCTTAGAGACACAGAGAGATGTCCTTTGAGAGCCAACACTTTCTGTGGAAAGCCTGGGAGAAAAATTCCCACTGCCTGCCTTTGTGAGAAAGGTATTTCTTATTTAAGATACAAAGCAAGACTGTGTTTGTGTGCTGCCCTTCATCTGCATCACTCCACTTAAAATCCCATTGCAGAAATATGAAAGGACTCTGTTTTCTTTAAGAATATATCAGCTCTATTCCCAGAGGGATGAAAGAGCACCAGAAAAAAATAAGGGACAGCTTTAGTAAAACAGGACTGCCAGGGGACATAATAAATACATAAATTACTCACAACCAGCAAGGCAGCCTCACAAACTGCACAGCAACATCCTGCAGTACAAGGAAATGTATTCCCTGGGAATGTTCTCTTGGAGCAGGAGTGCTGACAGTGCCTGGCCTGCCATCCGGGGGTCTCTGACCCCCAGACACTCAAACCTGCGGCCTGGAAGGAGCTGGAGCTCTTCTGGAGCACAGCCTTCGGAGCCCCATCCCACCAGGAGGGGTCCCCCTGCTCACCCCCCTTGGAATGTGAGTGGAAACGGGGAGAGCTGAGCTCCCCAGGGCCGGGCAGGGTGGGTTTTCTGGAGCAGAGGGTGCTCAGGGAAGCCTCAGGAAGTCCAAATGCCTCCTGGAATTCTCCTGGCTGTGTGAACGCCATGCACTGTCAACACCAAGACAGCTCTTGGCCCTTTTTGTCTGTGTCTCCCGCTGTTCCTGCCATCCTTCCACACTTTTTGGTTCCTTTTCCAATCAATTCTCCTGGTCATTATTGTGTTAAGCTCCATCTCTGGGTCAGACATCCCAGCCCTGTCCTGGATCTGCTCCCAGAGTCACAGGAGTTGCTGCCCTTGCTGCTCAGACTGTGCCAGCACTTGGGGAGGTGGGATGTTGGCAGTTCATGGGATTTCATGAAATCATGGAATG
>WAAG01076685.1:4248-29956 GCA_013390105.1 Tichodroma muraria
GGGCTCGAGGTTCTCAGCGACACCGGGGAGCCTCCGCGGCAGCCGCCGCCCGCCGGCCCCGCGGCATCGGCCCCGCCGCCGCTCCTCTCACAGAGCCCCACCAGCCGCTGCCGCCATCTTTCGGGCTACCAGACCGCGACGGGGCGGGGCGCGACGCTGATTGACAGCCCCATGCACCAATCAAACCGCGTCTCACGGTTAGGAGGCGGCTCCACAGGTCGGGCTGGGGCTAATCTATGATTGACAGCTGTATCAGCCAATCGCTCCGCAGAGGGCGAGTTAGGGCGAGGGAAGGCTGCCCGCGAGAGCAGCGGCGCGCGATTGCCAATCAAGCCGCGCTCCGAATGGTTGGAGGAGAGCGGGGCTTCGCTCGGATTGACGGCTCCCTCCACCAACCGGCTGGCGGGGCGGGGCGAGGAGGCGGGGCTTGGCCGGGCCCGCGCGCAGCACCGGCGGGCGCGACAGGAGCAGCGCCCCCTGGCGGCATAGTGTCCCGTAAGGGTCGGTGAGGGCGTGGAGCCCCCTCAGAGCTGTCCCGGGACCGCCCCGCCCTGCGGGATCCCGGAGCCCCGGCCTGCCCTCGGGATCAGCCCCACGGGATCCCGGAGCCCCGGCCAGCCCTCGGGATCAGCCCTGCGGGATCCCAGAGCCCCGGCCGGCCCTCGGGATCAGCCCCGCGGGATCCCGGAGCCCCGGCCGGCCCTCGGGATCAGCCCTGCGGGAACCCCGGCCGTTCCTTGGGATGAACGCGGCCTATTCCTGATGCTCTGCGGAGCGTGATGAGCCCCATGTTAGACACTGGGATGTGCGCACCACCCTTCGTCTGCAGCCCGAGTGTTTCCAAGGCTGGAGGTGACCTTGTTAAATTATTGATACCTGCAGGATTTAGAAATAAAGATTATTCTCGTTTAGGTCTGTGATTCTGCTGAACTTTGAGTACATGAAAATGAGGTGTCAGCTCTAAGCAGCATAAATGGAAGTGCTAATCCTAAGGAATCAGAGGCTCTCTGCAGTGAGGAAACAGAGAAATACCGTATGACTAAACCTAGATTTCTACTTTCCAAACAATTTAACAAAAAGCTAATTATGTCAAGATTATATAATGACTTTGGGAGCACAGATTGTCCAAAGAAATGTACAATGAGTGCACCCCTGGGAACACATGAAAGGAAAGTTTTGTGTTCAAAGTAGTATTTGGAACATGGTGTCCAGGAAGACAAAACATAAACCTAAATCCCCTCTGTCCCCTCTGAATTTTTTCTACCACAGGGATATACTTGAATCAAACTACTCTTACCAAGTGCGTGTCTAACCCCAGTCTGCTATCCTCTGTCTGGTTGAAGGCACTAATTATGTTACCAAATGACCCATATTTTTTTAAATGTTGTAATTAGTTTTCCTTCCAAAGGAAATATTTTAATTGAATAATAAAACTGAATACAAACTTCTCTTTTGTTGCTTTAATAAATTATTACTAATTCATTATGCTGTTTATAATGAATTACTTTTTAAAAGTAATCCCAGAACATTGTTTGTTTGACTGTCTGTGGATTTCATGGATGGGAGGCAAAATGTGATCCCTTCCCTTTAAAATTACTGATATGTATATACAATATATTATATGTATGACATAATTTTTTTCATGTACAAACAGCCACCATCTCTATTTAAATAGCTCTCTGCTGTTGTAATACTGAGGCTGGTGATAACAAAGTTGGGTCTTTTTCTAGATGTACTGTAAATATCCAGTGGAAGCATCATGGTTAGTCCTTTATCCTTCAGTCTAGCCCATCTCCCTCCCATGAACATGGGCATCAGAGCTGGGGCCCCTGGACAAGAGTGTGGCTCCTTCTGCTTTGTGATGATGGTTATTCAAACAACACCGTGTTTTTGTGGTGTAACATGGGCAGATCCAGTGATCCCTGCAGTGCCTTGGGTCTGAGGTACTTCTGAACTCTGCCACTGTCTGCATGCAAATTCCACGCAGAAGAAATGTTGAGATTGATAGCAGCTACAGACATGAAGTTTAAACCTTCCTTTGTAGCCTTCCAGCAGGTCTACAATGCCAGGGTGTTCTCATTTCACTGCTGAAAACAATTCATTGCATCTCAGCACAGCAGCTGCTTGATTTCCCAACCCACCCCACCATAATTGAATGCTGGGCCTTTGATGTAATTTTCTGATAAAACATCATGTTGTAATATCATCTGGGACATTAGGGCAGCATATCATTACAAGGACTTGTTAGAGCACTATTCTATAATGACAGGACACTTAAGGTTTGCTGTGAATTAGTCACTGGTAGAACCTAAATAACCAACCCTTCCAATCCTTTGTTCTACATGTTAGTCACAGTTTACTCCCTATCTTCAAATACACCACGAACATAGAAAAAATAACAAGGATGCAAAGCCTCATCTCCTATCTCCGTCCTCAGGAATGCTGGATTCACCCATTTACAATTTCTGCAATTGAACATCCGTGGTAACTGCACAAGACTAATGGGATGAGCAACATAATAGCAAGTAATTCGAAAGGTACTTAAAAAGAAAATATATTTACTTAAAGAAAACTCTTCCTATGCACAAAATGGGATGCGTTACCACGTATCACAGCCTCGTGTTTCTTGATTATGCACTGTTATCATGGCCAAATTACTGAAGCTGCTGTTCTGTGTGGGAGGTGTTAAAACCCTTTTTTAGAGACAGATAATTGGGTCAGCTAAAGGATGTTAATAGTTTTATTTTCAGTTGGTTTTCTTCAATATTTTTGATAACATTATTGGTGCGGAAGGAATATTTGTCCAGCAGGCTGAGTAATTTCCTGGAGGGGTATTAAAGGTCCTCAATGTAACTGTGAATAAAGCCCCAAAATATTCACAATTCATTTACTGCAGAACAGGATCACCAAGCACCAGGAACCAAGCTGATCACAGGACCCTTTATTCCAGATCACTGTTTTAAGCAGGGAGATTGGCTTCTCTATTAATGAATGTTGAGACACATTCTGCTCTCCCTCCCCCCCCCAAAAGAATCACATCTCATGCTTCCAAATATAACCTCTCTTTCCCTGTCAGTGTTGTCTTTTTTGTATTTAACAAAGTGATTTTCTTCTCCACCTGACAGAGACAAAATAAATATCACTGGTTTTAACTTCCACCTTCAGTCATCAGTGACCTAACAGTGTTTTTCTATAAATGGAGGTTTCCTTCTCCATTTCAACGTCCAGCATCCAGAATTTCACATGTCAAGGAAAACTGGCTGAAGAAAACTGTATTTAAAACAATCAGTAAAAGAAATTTTCTCATTTGTGTCAATTGTTTTCTCTTAAGTATCTATCTGTCATTCTAAAATGGGTTTAGGTCAGAACTCCCTGATTTCTTCCCACAAATGATTAAGCTCGCATATGGAGAAAGAAACCTCTGGAATATATGGTGCTACATATTTTAAATTGCTGGTAGAAAATTCATTTTGCATTAATTTAAAAATATATTAAACACAGATCAAACAGCTCTTTTTTCATCCAGTCCTTGTAAATCAATAGGTAATTATATTCTTCTTGGGAAATATTTAATATTTGAATTTGCATCTGCACTAATGTCCTGCAAAATTTAGTGCAGGTTTCATTTCTGTTGACTCAGGAATACCTAGTGGATTTTGATGAGCCTGATTGGGAAGGTTCTGCTTACTTTGGCTTCAAACAGGTAGACTTTCAATAAATTTTAGCATTAAGATAGGAAGATGGATTATAATTGTAAATGTATCTTATTCAATTAATTTAAATTTACTTTATTTACTTTATTAAATTAAATTCATTTCACTTTAGTCCATTGAACAATTTTATGGAATCAATGTAGTTAGTCAAAGTAATTAATTTTTGTGAAAGAGAACTTAAGTACTCCCTCAAAGAAATATAAGATTCCATCCTGGTTTGCAAAAAATAGAGTCACAACTGAGTAAATTTCTTTTCCCACGTGTTACTCTGATGATGTTGCCATCCAAATTGCCAATTCATGCCAATTTTGAAGCTGGATTTTATGCCACTGACAACTATCATAAATAAAAGATGCATCTGTGGTGATAAATCTCTACTTTAAAGCTTCCTATAGAACCTCCCACCAATAATATAAGGGAGAAATGGTATGTGTCTATTCCCTCTGCAGGTAAAGGATATTTAATTAATTTCCATTAACACAAAAAGGAAATGTGAAGTTATGATTTTTGTGTAAAGAGGCTGTTATAAAACTTTCTCAGCTACATTAGAAATTCCTTCCACCCTCTCCTATTTATTTTTAGCAAACATTAAACTGTGTGGACTATTAAATTTTGCTCCAGATGCAGCAAAGCAGGACTGAATAAAGTGAGAAAGCATTTAACCAAATGAATGTCTAATGCAGTCCTGATCTAAATATACATTGTATGTGTGCCAAGGGGAAAAAAGCAAACCAGAAAGAATATTGTCACAAACAGACCAAGTAAGAAGCAAGACATCAAACAGTGAGGTTGCAGTTCAGCCTCTCCTCATGCAATGCTTTCATTAAGGCAATGGTTGGGAAAGCTGCTCAGCAATTCTCAAGAACTCGTCCCATCTGAGACCGCTCAAAAAAACAAATGCCACCGTGTGAGGCTCCGGGTGTTTTTACACTGGAGGTGTAGGTGACAACAACAGCACTTCTGCAAAGGAGCAGTTCAGCACCACTTCTGCCTAAGTGCAAGGGCTCAGTAAAGCTACCTACAAGGTACAGAACCAGGCAGTGCCTCTGAGAAACAAACCATCTCCAGGCTGCAGAATGCTCCTGTAATTAGCTGTGTTTAACTAAGTATTTGCTGATGTAAACTCTGCTTACACAATGCCAAAAAAACATTATCTGTTTCTAGACCTCTTGAACAGCAGGAATCTTTTCATCACAAATCCTTTCAATAAAGGAAGGCAAACTTTTAAGCACAAGATAAAATATGATTTGCATGTCTCTTGAATAGGAATTCTAATACTAAATTTTGATGAGTGTTATATGACACCACTTGAATATGTCACCTGTTGAAAGACAAAAATTGTTTGGAGTCCTATCAAACAGGGAATTCTTGATCAACCTGTCTATTAAGGTAGTCTTTTCCATTTCCATATCACTTTATACCTAACTATAGAAAACAATCAAGAAAAAGTCTCATACAAGTACTAGTTCTCATTAACATTGAAACTCAGGAAGATTAAAGGACACTTTTTTTACATATGCAGGCACTCACCTTTCATTTTAAATATCCTTAATAACCCAATCCTATGCAAGTGTTCTAAAATTAAACCAGAAATTATCTCAGACCACTTGCATTCCCTTTCAACAGTCTCTCACAGGCTTCCACACTTAGTTTTAGTGAAAGTGTAAGCAAAGGCTTCAGGCTAAGGACCCTCTGTGTATGGGGTGGGAAGCTCATCCCAGTTTGGAAATAATTTGTAATACTGGCAAAAGGAATTTTTAGAAGAAGCACTTGGATCTGGAGGGCAGATCCAGAAAAGAATAAAAGAGCAGAGTAAGGAAGCTGCTAACAGAGAGACAATTGGTGTCTCAATGCTTTCAGCTGAAGTGCACACTGGGAAGAAAAGCACAAGGATCCAAGATATAGAGGAAGGTGCAGTTCATTGCAGCACTGCAAGAGAAGGTTGCACCTTGTAGTGAAAAGTTTATGATTTCTTACGTATTTTTCTTTCATTAATGATTGTAATTGTCTTCCAGAGCACTGACATTTCAACACGAACAATTACACAGAGAATTGGGTGAATCAAGACAACTTAAGCAGAATCAGGAAGAATATTTTCAGTTGAGGAAGGAGCACAAACCAATATATCCTGCACATGTAAACTGGAAAACAAAATTTTTGATACTTTCATTATTTTTAACAATTATTGGTTCAAAAGATCACATTCAGAACAAGAACCATTTACAGAAGGCAACAATTGGTTATAAATTTATGTACTATTTGGTAACCAGAAGAGAAAGAAGTATAAGATACTTCAGTGAAAATTTATTACAGAGAGAGCAATAAAAACTAATTAGCAGAGCTTATGCCACAGACAAGGAACAACTCACTAAAAACAAATATCAGATGCATTTTAAAAAACCTTGGCCCTCTTAAGGCCAGTGCCTTATTTAAAAAGTTTACTTATTAACTGGTTACTTACAAAAACAGACCTGAAATATGTAGCTCATTTTCCTTATCCTTGCAGTCTGAGAGTCTAAAGATCATCCAAGAATCAAACCCCTTCTATCTTCCACAATCCCTTTACCTTTTTAATAAAGCTAATTCAACAGAAACAGGTTTACAAAATTATTTACATTTTGTAGTCTTACAGGTAAAGTTGCTTTGCTTGTAGGATTATAAAATACAAACAGATAAAAAGATACTGAGAATTAAGCAGGGCTTATACTCCCTGTAACTGTTTTTCCAACCCCAACATTAACAATTTACTGACCTCAACTCACCATGTGGGATATATTTTCCTGTCCCTTGTTACAAGATTATAGGAGCATTGTATGTCCTTCATTCTGCACTATATTGTTTTGGCCATATTCTACAAGGGACTAGAGCTGATTTTTTGTGATTGACATTGCTCGTGTGCCAGAATATGGAGAAATATGTCTCATATTTTTACAGATGAACTTTAGGAAAACCCAGGGAATGAGCCCACCTTATACAAGCATGAACTACCTGAGGACAAAAGACGTTTTTGAAAATGCTCACCTCCTTGCTGCTTTTCAAAGCTTTGGCTAAAGTGGAGAGGTTTAATCTCATTCATTCAATGTCAATAGTTGCAATTTTGCTCTCCAGTCCCAGAAAAGAAAAATTGGTCCAGATAGAAAAATGCAATTATCTTCATGGGAAACTGGTGTTTTCTTTTGATACCAAAGCAATGTAGCAACCAACAAATATGCATTAGTGGGATGTTTATGGTATATCAGACAATACAGAATCTAAATGACTTCTAAAGAGCAGAAAGGGGTTTGATGAGAATTTGTTGACTATATATGAATCTCATGAATCAACATCTATATACACTGGGTAATCAGAAATCAATGGTAGCTGAAAAATGCATTTTATTCATCATATTTTCAAATGTAAATTATTTGAATGTGAAGGAAATTCAGTCTAAAGGTCCAAAGCTAATCAAAACCCATGGACTGTAGTACATTCAGCAAGAGGATCTTTTTCATATCTGTACACAATACAAAAGAGATGTGGTGTTTCAGTGCTGTGAACTCCAGGGGATACAGTGACTACCACTGCAAATTGAGAAAAAACATCATAAGAGATTAAACTAGATCTGAAAAGACTTATCAGCACCTTTGCCAAAAGTTTAGTTCCTCTGCAAGTGTGTGCTACTAGGGCTAAGTAATTCTGACCACCCAAATGATTTTAGAACATGGCAGGTGACATACCTGCTCCAAGACATTAGAAAATGCTGATGTCACATCTGCTTGGAACTTCCTTTAATGCAGAAGCAGACTAGGAATTTTAAAGATAATAAAACCCCCACAACTTTATGTCATAATATACTATATAAACATGAAGAATTATTTCCTCTTGGGTTGTGGGCATGTGCCATCAGCACACTGCTGGAAAACTGCCTAATAAGCTGACAGCTTCTGAATTACCCTTGTGTGAGCACAGCTCAGGTTATCTATTTATAAAGTCATACCACAGGTGTTGCCTACAGTGAGATATTACAATAAGCAGCAGTTAAAGAGCTTTTCTCATTTTGATGTGACCCAGGTGCTCAGTTGTGCCTTATCATTCTTTCTACTCAGTGCTCTCAATTAGAAATTTGGAGAGCCTGGCATCTGGCACAGGAAGACAACAGAAATGAACATTACCATTTCCCAGGGGTCATGGATTAAACATGGCTTGCACCTGCTCTGCTTACTGCTGAGCTGGTAAAAGCAAGATTATCACTTTTACCCTTTCATTGGTTAAATTTTACAGCTTAACTATCTACCAAAGTATAGACCATTTTTTAATTTGACCCATATATAATTTTCATTCCACAGAAACCGCTAAATATATTTATTTTTCTTAAGGATATGTTTCAAAATGCTGATTCACTGAACAGAAAACGTTCAGTTCAGTAAATGTTCAGGTATAAGGTACAGAATGTACCTTAAGGTATGTATAAGGTATGTATAAGGTACAGAAAATGTTCTTTTTATCAAGCAAATTAACTCAAGTCACATTACATTCCTACACATTAAATACTCCCATCATACAAGAAAATATTGCAATGCTCTCTGTGCATAAGCAGTAACATCAGCGTGTGATATCTGATTTTTCCTCTGCCTAAATTTGCTTATCATGTTGGAGATCAGGACAGTTACAAGAGCTTTGCTCTTCACTGGCTGGTCTCACCACTGGCAAAGGGCTTGGACACACGTCCCTGCTGCATTGTGCTTTTCTCCAGCTGGCAAACTCGAGCCTGGCAACCATCTGCTAACACTCTCCACGCTGATCTGGATTCCCTGCCTGGGCAGACCCACTGTAGAGGAAATATCCACTTTGAGGATTCCTGGTCTCATGTATTTCGAGCCTTATCCTGTAGATGAGGTGCTAATGGGAGAGAAAGTATAGAAGTGTGCTGGTTTGGTTGGGATAGAGTTAATTTTCATCACAGTAGCTGGTATGGGGCTGTGTTTTGTATTTGTGCTGGAAACAGTGTTGGTAACACGAGATGTTTTTGTCATTGCAGAGCAGCACTCATGCAGATTCAGGGCCTTTCCTGCTCCTCACCCCATACACCAGCCAGGAGGATGGGGGTGCACAAGGAGCTGGGAAAGGACAGACACATCCAGGACAGCTGAGTCCCAGTGACCCAAAGGATATCCCAAACCACAAGGCTTCATGCTCCATGTTTAAAGCTGGTGGAAGTATAAAGAAGGGGGGACTTTCAGAGTGGTGTCCATTTCTTTCCCATTTTTTGCTTCCCAAGTCACTGCTACATGTGGTAGAGCTCTGCTTCCCTGGGATGGCTGAACCTGACTGCCCATGGGAAGTGGGGAATGAATTCCTTGTTTTGCTTTGCTTGTGTGTGTGTATTTTCTTTACCCATTAGACTGCCTTTATCTCAACTCATGAGTTTCCTCACTTTTACCCTTTCAATTCTCTCCCCTTCCCACAGGGCAGGCACGAGTGAGAGTGGCTGCACGGGGCTGTTTCCACCCGGGGTTAAACCACAACAAGAAGGAAGCTCTCTAGAGCATCAGGTGGATCACTGCAAGGCAGGAAAACCTGTATGTGCCCCACCACCACCTGCCAATGACTCCCACAGAGATCTGAACAGCACCAGCTCCAGCCTGAACCCAGGCTCACCTCTGTATGCTCTGGTGCTGTGGCACTTAGGCAGGTGGCTCAACTAATGCATACAGTTCTCCTTATGGAGCAAACTCCGAGTGAGAAACACACTGGAGCTCTGCCACAGATTGGTTTAATGTCCAAAGAGCTCACCAAGGGATATTGTTTCCCATAGGTGCTCTAACTTCTTTTCTGCTCTGTCTTTCCTATCCTTGTCTGGAATACACTTTGTCCGCTACTGAGAAGTTCAGTGCCTCTCCAGATGGCCCTGGCTATTTTCTTCCCTTAAGCAGAGTTTTGTGCTGCTGTATAGGACTGCATGACATTACAGAATATGAGAGAAGGTAGGTTTAGTGCTGTACAATGAAAACACAATGTTCAGCCCACTGTTAGAGGCAAAAATCTAAAGACACAGATACGAAGGTCACCTTTGGAGCACAGCATGTACATAATAACTTACAAAGTTGCTGATCCTATGATGAAGGAATCTTGCATTTAATGATTTCTAGGTATATATAGATCATTCACATAGAGAAAGTATATTCATTGGCTCAGAGGACAAATACATCAGTTATACACTGAAAATGGATTGACAGCAAACACTAAACCAGTTATGTTTTATTTTATTGCTACTGCACAACAAGCAATTAGCATAAGCACTTGTGATAATTGCAAATTAAAATATGCAATTGGTCATGCATTTTGTGTATGTAATTTTGAGTCTAATTCATCATCTGGCCTGGGAACAGCTATCATATATAGCCACATTTATTTACAGAGATAGACTCTTACACTGCAGCTGATTGTTTTGTGCAGTGATTTCAGCATAAAGGAGACACAGTCAAATGCATTTGAAGTAGAACAGTCATTCCTGTGTCCTCTGTCTACTGCATTATTATTGATACGCTTTTGCTTTTTGCTTCATGGAACTATACTTGGCATAAGAACTCAGGCTCCTGCCTGATCTTAAAAAAAAAATTAAAATTACTGAGGAAGGATGGAACAGAATTGCACAGATAAATTTGCACATGATAGACATACAAGTGTAAGAATGCATACAAAATCCCAATGAAACAATGTCTACATTAGTGCTACAAATTCTGTAAGCCTTTAAGCTGACAGAAGAATCCCTCAATGATTCTGCCCTTTGTTTAAATGCTACAGACTTCAGCAGCAGTTCCGGCCATTCGCAGAGGGAAGGGTCAGCCCCTGAGAGACTGATAAGATATTGCAGAGATTGCTAGAAAGGAAGAAATACACCCACTTAAAAAGAACATGGAAAAAAACAGAGCCTTTCAAATGGAACTACAAGAAGCAGAAATCAGAATCTCTGGCTATGTTTAGAAGCACAATATGATCCTATTTATGCAAGGGACTCAACCCAAATAAGTTGAGGAAACTCCCATTCCCAAAATTAGGAGAAGAAAATGTAACTTGCATTCACTTATGGCTCCTTTCAGACTTGTTCATCTTCCATTATACAGTTTTGTAGATAATTAGTTCCTAACTTAGAAATTAAGGATGAAGCACACTAAGAGTGAAATAAACACAGTATGAGAATGAGACGAGAACCTAAGGAAAATATCATATCACATTTCCTGAAAGTGAGCTTCTGTCAGAAAGATGATCGTGACTGAGTTAACAAGCCCCCTAGTTATTCCCAGCAACATGACTTTCAACAGCTTTTGATATACGTAATGACAGATTTGCAGTATTAAAGCTTAATTTGGGGTGAATAGAATTCTTCCTTGATTTTTCTCTCCACAGGCTCTGATGCAATTAATTCCCCTGACACTGCTGCTTATAAAACCACGTAGGTCAAGTTAAAGCAGTTAATAACAAATATGCGTGGACCACAAGGTTTTTTCCACCTGCCTGAAGTATTCTGTGCATAATTTTACATAGAATCAATTGACTCTTGTTAAAAATACCACATGGCTCATGTAATAAGAGGTTGGAATTATTGATTTTACATAAATATACATTAACAGCCTTAAGAAGAAAATTGCTGCGAGTCAGAACTTTATGTAGCTTTCAGAAACGAGAACTGGATCTGGGTCAAAACTGAAGCTTTAAATAATTACCATAAATAAATTGAAGTCTAGACTGTCTAGTTCTGTAAACAGGAAAGATTATTCTGTATTTTCAGTGACATATAGTTCACATTACAATACGGTTTGGAACAAAGAAGTGTGTGATCACTCATAAAGCATTTTCCCTATGTGCTAATGAATCTATGATGAACTAAAAAAACAGGTGAAGATGCGGGGACCTTCTTTTCTGCTCAGCCCTCAAGCAATCATCTCCTGGAAAATCACAATGTGCATCTTTCGGTTACAGAATGAGATGTGAGGTACTGAATAAGGCTTCTGTATCCCACAAGCCAAATAAGTCTTTGAACTTTGATTCTGCAGTCAGAACTTCAACCCAATGCTGACTCATGTGCATCTTACAGGGTGACAGCCCTGATTTGGTAATACTGCCTGGCAGTCAGAGCAAGAGTTTCCATTGCAAAGTTCATTTTATCAAAAACCGATGTGAATGTAATGCTTTGAAAAGAGCTGGATTGAAGCTGCAGACTTCAACATGCTGAAATAGTAATTGCCTTGACTGTAGAGGCACCAAAACAACATGCTTTTCTAAAGCAATCAGTCACCCTGAATTGGGCCTGGAACATATATTGGCAGTTAGGTGCTATTAAAATACTGCTGGTATTAATTACAGTATCACTAATACTGTCGTATCCTTGCCATCTCTATTAAGCTGTCACATGTACTGCTGCATGTGCAAAACTCCCCCTGAGCTCGAGCTGAAAGATGATGTTCAGGAACAGAGCACGTGTTTGCCCAATTTTCTTCATCAGTGTTTAATTATGGTACTATTTGTAGTGACACTATGCCTAAAGAGCTGAAATCATGGACAAAATCCTATCTATCCAATGGGGGTTCCAGCCTGAGTAGCATTATAGAGGCTGCACGGAATTCCTGCATGGAATTACTGCTATGAATCACACAAGCTGGACTGTTTCATTGGTTTTAGGTAAGACTCCTGTTCACTCTCCATCCTAAAACAGTAGACACAAGATCAAGTGTTTATTTCAGCAGCCACTTCCCACGTGTAATTCTTCCCCCAGGTGAAACAACCTCCCGTCTCAGCCACCTTTCAGCACAAATTGAAACAAAGGCAAACAGAAAGAACTCTTGGAGATGCAGGTGCTTTGCCAAGACAACAGAGAAAATTCAAATTTGCCAAATCAACAAAAGAAATTTCAGACAGTTTCCTGGCATTCTGCTGGTGGGAAGAAGGCCCGTACACTTTGTTACCACTAGGCCAAAAATTCTTTACCAACCATTCTATCTTTTTAGAAACTACTGCACTGGTGGTATGACTTTAAATCATATTGTCCTTTTGCAGTAATCAATCCCCAAACTCCTCTAAAGATGTGCCTCTGACCAAATATCTCTTAAAAATATTCTGAGACAACCACAGAAATAAACACCCACAGAAATACCAGTGGTACATTTCAATACTGAAATTGCTGTTCCTATCCTCTCTATTGAGAAATTACCTCCTAATACCCTCTGAGAACTACTAATTAAGAACTACTACTACTACTAAAGCATTTTTGCAGATGCAATATGCCAGGTAAATGTCAGTTCTATCTGTAACATAGTACAGTGGGAAGAACAGCAATAAGGAAACATAGTCAAAAAATGTTACCAGATAACAGGAGAGCTATTGTATCTGAATTTAAAATGTTACAGTTAAAGAACTGTTCTTGCTACATGGAGAAATGCAGAAGTTCTGACCAGAGCTGCTAAACTGTAAACACTGTGGAACTTCTGGCACTTTGAAGAGAACTGGGCTACTTATGATCTGATGGAATGGTTTGCAGATGAATCAGATACAAACTTATTACTCTTTCTCCAATTCACTGAACCTTTTGCTGCTGTCCTCCTGTCTAATTTAATTTTACATCTCTGAAAAATTAAGCGTGATGCGTTGCAGCCAGTGGTAATGGGTGAAAGGGAGAGCATTGCTTGAGCTGCACAGCCTAATCTCATCCCCGTGTAGGAGACAAGAACCGCTCTTTGCTATGCTTTGCCTTCAGGATCCAGCCACAATGTGTGCTGTCCTTAGCTATTATCTAATCTAGAAATGCACAATGTTTACTTTCTGAAAACAGTTGCTCCTGAGNCATCATCCGGCGCTATCTGGAGGCACTCCCAGCCACAGCAACTGGGTGGGTGCAGACTCGAGTGACTAGGGCCAAAAGAACTCCAGCAATGTCGTTTCTCAACAAGTCCTTTATTTTTTGTTTGATGTTGCAGTCAATGCCAAGAAGCAAATCTCTGGTGGCTTCAGGGGATCAGGTATGTAGGAGCATATTTCTCTCCTGGCTCTCCTGAATTTATAACCTCTGTGAAAGGCTTTGTGATGTGGCTAAAATAATTTCTCTGAAGAACAAGACATGCAGATTAGCTCAAGTAGTTCTCTCCATAGAAAGTGCTCTGACTATTCTCATTGGCTGTGAATGCCAGAAAAATACTGGAAATATTACATCCACAGGGGAACAAATCAATACGCACAAAAATCAGCCTCTTTCTTCATATTAATACTTCTCTACGACAATCTGGAGAGTGTAGTCAGGGCCTGAGGACCTGTGGAGTCAGGGTGTTCACACAGGCAGATAAACTATCAAAAGTCTATTTTCAGGTCATCTTTGATTGTGAAAAGTGTTTGGTGACCATCTGGGCATGGCAGGGCACAGCCTCCCCCTGGCCTCACACAGGACATGCCCTGTCTTCCTTGAAAATTGTCTTGCACAAACAGAATGGCAATGTCAAAGGCAAGGTGAGATATCAGAAGCTCATCAGCAACTCTGCTGGAGCATGGAGAGGTCTTCTGCATTTCTGCTGAGAACAGAATATTCCCACTAATGCAGTATGTAGGGAGTTGTTAGGGAAGACAGAAATGGGTGGAGAGGGAGGGTGTCACTGAATGCTGAGGAAATGGCTGAGTGTAAAATCTGTGATCGCATTGACCAAACAAATTCTGTTTGGGTGGAAATTTCTCAGACTAGAGATGACAAAAACTGCCCCAGCAGGATAGTGCTGAGGATCTTTTACAGCGTCCTTCCTCTATTCAAACTTGAATATAAATGATAAGAGATGTAAAATTACAGGAAAGTAGTAACTGCAAATCCTTGTTTAAAGAAGGCTTTAACTTCCCAGATCTAAAGCAGAAAATTAATGCCACCAGTGACAGCAGAGCTCCATCAAAGACACAGGGATGGTATAAAGTGGTTTGCTTTAATAATAAATCAGCTAAGAAGAGATGGTGTTGCTTGAGAATAAGCAATGATCCTTTACTTTGACAATAGGCTAATAACAGATGGGAATGACATATACAGAAAGTGGTAGTATAACAGAAATTGCAAGTCTTAGAAGAAACAGAGTATATTTCTTCACGCAAAAAACTACTGAGGAATACATACATTGTCCTCCCTAGCATACTGAAATAACTGGTATATGAATTTACAAGTAAAAGCAGCCAGTGTTTAATGAATTTCAATGAAAGCTTGCCTAGGACTTCAGCATAGCAAATACAATGTTTATATTCTGAAATGTACTTTTAGAAAGTATATATATTCAAAAACATATTTTAAAAATTCAGTATAATGCCAAGTCTTAGAACAAATTAATTGTAGGGAGGCAAACAGAATGTGAAAAAACATACATGGTTTACCAGAGCAGAGGATATCAGACTGAGCTGGTGTATCTCGAGTAAGGTAATTGTTTTTCTGGAACGAAATAATGCAGTGAACTCAGTCTATTGAAGTTCAAACAGATTATTTGATACAATGCCCTGCAGGAAATCATTACTGAGAGTGGAGGTGATAGGGATTAATAAAAAAACAATGTGAAGAAAGAGCAACAGGTTATAATAAAAAAGGAGTTACAAGAATGGGGCAAATTCCCTGACAGTGTCCCTCAGGGATCACTCTTTGCATAATCCACATTTCCATGAACTAGGAACAGGCCTAGCCTCAAAAACTGTGCATGTCAAAAAGCTGGAGGGTATTGCAAATCCTGAGGAGGACCAGATCACCACACTGGAATTAGCTGACCTTCTTGCCTGCAGTGATAGAAATTTAATAATGTGAACTGCAAAGTCATGTTCTTGGGATTCATCAGCTGGAAGCAACAGAGAAGGAAAAAGATCCAAGTGTTCTGATAGACTGACAGTGCGCCAAATCTGCCAGTACAACGCAGTTGTGGAAACAGATAATGTAGTGTTCAGATTGGTTAGGTGAGATTTTTAGCAGAGAAGGAAATATTGGCACATTTAGACAAGGCACTGGTAAGATTTTGTGTGAAATATTTATACAGTTCCTGTCAACAGTGTTGAAAAAGATTAGCTCAAACTGGAATCAGTGCAGATTGGCTATTAGAACAATTACAGAATTAGCAGTCTTAGGGAGAGATAAAAAGAACATGACTTCTTCAGTGTGACAGTGGAGGAACAATATGCAATTCCTTTATAAATAGATCAACGCAAGTCCTTTATAAATAGACCTTATGATAAATAGAGTGGGGAAAGAACTAAGTTAAAGACTAATGTGACTGTGAGATAAAATTTATAATCTGATCAATAGCATGTTTAGACAGAAAATTATAGAAAACACTTCCAGCTATTGAAGAAGATCACATGCTTGCATGGTCTTTCAAAGGAGCAGTAAGGGCAAAGAACCTAAATAGTCTTAATATGGAACTTGATATTCCCACAGGAGAGTTGCATAACTAAGAAAATGAGTCTATGGGCAATCAATGTTTGAGACATAACAACAGAGTCTTGAAACAAGACTAGATTTCTCTTGTTCTGTATTTCTTGTGTGTGGATCCCATGCTTCACAGAGTTTTCTGATTCTCAAAGTGTTCCACCAGCAAAGGACCTGCAGGCTGCTCCCAGCACATCCTCATTGCTGCACAAGTTAGTTTCTGAAGTTTTTTCACATTCCTCTGAAACACTGGGCCTTTGCCAGTTATTCAATTTCACCTCCAAAAAATTGAATCTGCTTGGGAAGTGCAGAGTACATTGGATGAGACAGCCAAATGATATATTTCTCCTCCCAGGCAGATGGGATTTGCATCTGTGTACCCTGATGTGTAGTAGGATTTGTGTAGGTGTGTAGATGGACCAGCTCCTCTTCTCCAGGCCCCTTCTGTGTCACTGGAGCACCTAATAAAGCAGTGTGGCTCTCCCTTTTCAAACATAATGCACTCTGTTCCATTGCCCAAACTAATCATTGGATGATACTTTATTCTCTACAATTTTATGGCTGAATTTTCATTTCTCAAGTGCCTGTTTTTTCCATTCTTGCTTATATTGGTATAAATCTGGAGTAACTGTCCTGTAGGCTGGGCCTTGCTAACTGAAATAAAGCATGGGTTACAGAGGACTGTAGAAGCTTGGGTTGTTTATTATTCTTCTCAAATACCTTTTACCTCCCAAGACTTCTATTCAGCATCAGCTGCTCAGTCCCCATTCTCTGAGTTATTGATTCTGCTCTTTTATCATGGTATGGAATGCGATGAAGCCGTGACTCTGTGGAAGTCCAAGGACATATTTTCTGCACCTGCCAAGGGTGATTCTCTGAAATATTGCAGAGTGGCTGAATATCTATATTATTCCTTCCTCTACAGTTATCATCTTCCCCATCCTACGTTATGAGGACAGAAAGCCAGAGTAGTTACATAACATGTTCTCAACAGGAAGCCAAATAATTGCTAATGTTGTGTTTGTTTTATCTGTTTCCATATCAAACTGAAAAAAAAAAGCTCATATCCCACTGTGAACTACCTGACCAAATGTAATTCTTTTATGTCTGAGAAATAACTACAACATCTCAAACATTTGTGGAAACAGTATTAGTAACAATAGCAACAACACACGTGCCCTGGTTTGATCTCACTCTTTTATGTTGCTTTTCAGCCCTTTCCCAATGATATCGTAATCTGACTCTGTAGCTCTCACACAGCCCACTTGGGTTTTTTCACCACATGAATTTTTTTCTTATTTTTCTGGAGTTTTGAACATGAAATTGGTATGAATAACTCTGATTTAATCACAAAATCCTGTGTAGCATATAGCCTGTCAGGATAAGGTGTTTTTTTCTCTTAGAATAAGCGTAACTCCAATAGGCCTTGCCCGTGCACTTAGACAGTCCTGTGTCCCAGTGGATACGGCACTGCAGGACATTTTAAATCCCAAAGAACTGCTTTGTTCAAAATTGGGTTCTTCATTCATTTGAGGATCCAATGTTTGTCTGCATAATAGAAGGCATCTATGAAAGGTTTAGCATGGGTGGTATAACTGGGGTACTAATGCCAATGGGGGCTTTTAACAGCTTGATGAGAGAACCAAGACTACAGGGAAAAATCTTTGTGGAAAACACTAGGAAAGATGGCAGTGGGATGAAAGATCATCCCTGGCAGACACCCTGGCAGGATAGAAGCGGTCTGGATTATGTCAGAGCAGCTCTGTGCTCACCTGAGGGAGCCAGAGGAGTCACAGACAGAGGTGACACTAAACAGCAGAGCAGCTGGAAGGGGCAGCCCTGGAAGCTTCCTTGACCTTGCTGCTGATATTTTGTCCCTCGATCTCTGCACTGCAGAGCAGAATTTAGTCCTATCAACAAATCCTCATATCCATCCTCCTGGCTAATTCAGCGGTGTAAGGGCAGCTTTTTCCATAAAATTTTCCAACGATTTACGAATGTTTTTAGAGGCTCAATTTTTTTATCTGCTTACGACCTCAGGTTGTCTGTGCAGCTCGCAGGCAGAGCCCGGCGGCTGCCGAGCGCTCTGCGGGAAGGCAGAGCTCAGCGCCCGATCCCGCCGCCTGATCCCGCTGCCTCCCGGCCCCGAGGGACGACCCAGCCATGCTCCCTTCCCAGGAACGTGCGGCCCCAGCACGGCAGACGCGAGGTGGCGCTCAGCAGCCTCCCTGCGCGGGGAGCCGGGCATTGCAGCAGCGGGAACCGTGCCTTCCCGACGGCGGGATGCGGGGCTGGCATTCACAGTGCCAGGATGCGGGGCTGGGCATTCCCAGCATCGGCGTGTGGAACTGGGCAATCCCAGCATCGGGATGCGGGACTGGGCGTTCCCAGCATCGGGATGCGGGGCTGGGCATTCCCGACGGCAGGATATGGGGCCGGGCATTCTGAGGAGATGCGGAACTAGGATGGGGACAGGCCAGAGGCCGGGAGCCAAGCTGAGCAAGGACTGCACACTCTTAGTCCTTGAGCAAGTGTTTCCTACATCAATGCAAATCCTCCACGTCTAAAGGCTTTAGATTTTAAATCTTATGAAGTGTAAGAAACATATTAAGGAAACATAGTAAGAGAAAGAAAATTCGGGGAGCCAAGAGACATCTTAACACACTGATGTCAATCTTGCCAGAGCTTGTAAGTTTGCAGGTTACCAGACTTGCCCTGTTCTTCCTGCCAGGCTCAGACAGCAGCAGCTGAAAGGAGAAGGGCGAGATCACCTCCGACACGTAGCACACAAGAAGATCTTGTTCACCTTTTCACTCTCATTATTTTTCTGTCTTTTGGTCATCCCCTGCTCCCTGCCTATTTCTCTTCAGTCTGCATTCTCTACTTTGGCTTTATTGTCTCACAGAAAGCACAGAGGAAGAGGACTCAACAAACCAAGCCCTGACTGACAAGTCCAATACTTTCATCTCCCCATCTTTGCCACCATGACTACAGCAGACCCCCACTGCAGAGAGCAATTCACGGATCACCTGTTCTTCCCTGCAGACTGAAAACCAGCCTTTGTTTGAAGAGACTGATCAGAGTGAAACATTCTCCCAAAGCGGTTCTTTATTACGATCACTCCCTCTGTTACTTCTCTTTGTCCTGTACAAGCAGGTCAGGCCATGCATGCTTCAGTCACACAATCATGTCCATATGCATCACATGCAATGTGCTACCTATGCTGGTACCAGCTGGGTGAGATGAGGTATCTGTATTTATTTATATTGTACTTCATCTTGGAACAGGTGGTCTCCCTGATTTCTTGGCATCACCAGCATGTGTGAGGCCCATTCTTTCATGCACTGACGTTTATGGGTGCTATAGATGTATGACTTATCCCTCAGTAATGCCAACTAAATCAAAATTATGTTTATGCATAAGAACTGCTTTACTTTTCAGGCATCCAGCTTTAGTGCAGGCAGTTCAAAAATGCTTTCCCATCTTTTCTCCTTAATACCTTGTCAAAATTTGATTAGTGCATTATCCCTTCTATTCTAGCAGGACCATCCTTTAAGTAACAGAATTTGCTCTTCTTTTCCATCCTATACTTATGACATTTCCTCTTAGGCAAATCTTGCCTGCTCCAAGAAAAATAATCTAATCTGCAAGGACTGTCTGTCAAGTAGGTGCAGAATCCAATGAGTTTGCCCACGGTTAGCACAGACTAGTTCCATGGTTGTTGACTGTTGCATACCAAGAATGTGTCATGGAGTGCAAGATGCATATTTGGGATTAATAAAGATCCACTGCCACCGCTCTGCATCACTCTCCAGGAGCACCACAGCAGCACCAAAGCCATTACAAAGCCTCAGATGGCACTGTGCCACTCAGCCTTGGTGACAACTTTTAACCACCACTTTTAACCACTCTAGCTCAGCTGAGCTGGAGAACACAGTGTTTATTCTTCTGCTTTGGTTTTAGTTGGAGAAATTTGCCCAGCTTGATCCCTCCACTGCTCCATCAATTATTTCCAACATGCAGCACTCCTTGGACCATTTTAAGAGCAGAATACTCCACAGCTGACTGCTCCAAGAGCACAGTTTAAGTTATATCTCATCCAAAAGTGAAATACTGTGTATCTAAAAAGAAAAATGGGAAGACCTCAGTTCCACCCCATTGCTTCAGTCACCTGGGAACAAATCATGAACCCTTTAACATCATTCAGAGATCACAGAGATGAACTCCCACATCCATGATGACTTACCATCTTTTGAGTTGTCCTTTTGTCAGTCCAAACAATCCAAGTGATTAATAAATCCCAGCAGTTTCACAAAGGCCTGCTGAGTACTCAAAGGTCAGCGCTGTCTCTCACAGTGGGGGAAGATGTGCTCACTTTGCCATTGCTAGTTCAGCTTTGGGAGGTCTGTAAGCCAGCTGTAAACAGCTACTACTAATTACAATTTGGCTCCAGATCTTCACCTACCAAAGATAAATCTGCAATGTGTTTGAATATTTGTGTCTTATTTAAAAGAGTCACAGTGTGAAAAATCAAAGTGTAGAGTTGCTGACTGGCTGATTAGCAACAGCCCAGATCTGCATGATCTTTACCCACATTTTTACACTGGCTTAGTCTGTAACATTACTTAAAACATTCCTCAATCCTGACACTAATCTGACTTATTTACATACTTATTCTTGCACTGTTTCAAATCCTACTACAAGATCTACCTCCCAGAGATTAGGAAGTTGATTAGGAAGATGGAGTTGGAAAAAACAATATAAAAGCAGAACCAAATAGGAGATTCATTCTAGAACTGAACCTCCCCCTCCTTCTTTCACACCAATACTATTATTCTGTGCCATATAAAAGTAGCTGTTGGGGAGCTGTGTAAAAATACCAGAAAGCTTTACATTTCTTACGTTTCTAAAAAAAAGGCAAAACAGAGAAATTATTCTTTGATTACTCTCTATCTGATGCTTGAGGGTTGTTTTAAAGGTAATTTATTTATTAAAAAATGCAATTTCCTTTCAACTCCACAGGCCTTTTTTTCATGAGTCTTTCCTGTTACATAGTTCACAGAAAGTCACACATCAGGTTTTCCCAGTGAAACATGCTTAAAGAACAAAATCCTTACCATCGGCGAGGATTTTTTAAAAAATTATTGAGCCTGTAACAACCAATGTGTTTGATTAGCAGCAGAAAAGCAATGACTGGCCTCTTCCTTAGAAAGGCAGCGCCTTGTCGCCTCTCCTGGGCAGAAGGTGGGATGTTGGGTTTTGCAGCCAGGCCACCCCAGGCAGTCACACACTGAAGTTCCAGTGGTGAGGACCTGGTGTGCAGGGTACCTGACAAGAGGGTAGCCGAGTTCAGACCTAACCCTGGCTCAAATCTTGGCTCCTGTAAGGATTTGTGAGGTGGAACATTGGACTTTACCCCCAGCCAATAAGCACCTTCCCCCCAGCCTTGCCCACAGTTTCTCTGGTCCCCCTGCTGGGGTCACTTCAGTGCAGGGCGAGGGAGGGTGGAGGTTAATGAAGCCCAGTGTCAGCATGTCACCGCTGTGCCTCGGCACTGGGGATCTGGTGTCTGCACTGAAGAATGAGTCATTTTAAAAGAATGTAGGTATCAAAATGCAGGCAGTTCTCCAGCTACATACAAGTTAGACTATCTGTTTCTTGCTGATACAAACTTTCACACACTAGGGGGGAAAAGTGCTGGTTTCATGCATCACTTCACACTGGATTGTGTCCAGTTGCTTTACTTACCATTATGCAACTGAACCCAGGGCAATTCAACACCTAAGACAAAATTAGAAATACATAAACATATTTGCACTGTTTCTTTGGCCTCCATAACAATATTTGTTTCTCTCCCCAGTCCAAGATGAACTGCATATAACAAAATGGAGTACAGAAAAAAACCCCATAATTTTATTTTTTTGAATTGAGTACTTTGTCTTTTATTATTGGCTTGCATAGCAGATCAGATGGGACTATTTCAGTTTAAAATAAAACTGCCACCTTGATAGCTGGGACCATCTTGATATATGGGCCAAATCTACCATAAGGCAGCCCTCACTCAGGCAAAAGCTGATACTTTGAAAATATAGGGATAAGCAAAAACTCATGACCAGTGTAACTCAGATTCTGTTTCTACCAAACTGAAGAACTTACAGAAAAGCTAAAAGCTAAAAAAAACCCAACCCAAACCAAAAAAAAACCACAAAACACCCTGACGAGAAAACCAACTGGCCAGTATTCCAGTACAATATTCCATCTCCAGAAGTCATTAATAGGAACTGTGGAGTTCATACAAATCTTTCTGCCTCTGAAGAGATTAGCCAAGTTTTGCTTATCGGGAAACAGCATCTTAAGTGATACATAGAAACCCATTGTGATACATTTACACTGAGTAGGATCTGATTCCTAGAATCATCTGTCTTGCAAGGAAGCAGTTTGCAGGACAAGCATCTGTTCAACATACACTGAGACGATATCGACAATTTCCCCTTTCAGCTTTGACCTCTTTCTTTCACCCTTTTTTAAGGACAAAGCCTATCACTTAAATGCCTGTGGCAAACTGCACAGGGAGGTACTGGCAGAAAGCACACAATAAATATCAGCTGTCCAGGACCACAAGGAAGCTCAGCATCAACATCAGAATTAGAATTCAGATAGTTTGTCTGGGGTTTTGCATTTCTCTCTCTGATAAGCATAAACGATTTACATAGAGAGACAGGTGTTCCCTGGAGGCAGAACTACAGGAGTGAGGCCCAGTCCTGTGCTTCCTCTTGATCCCTACCAGGGTAGATCCTAAACTCATGTGATCCATGAACAGGGTAGATCCTAAACTCATAGATCCATGTGAACTATTCAGCCAAATACCTGCTGCCATTCCTGGGCATCCTGCAACCATTGCTGCCTGAAGAATGTCTGTTTCCTCCTTCCACTGACAACTACCATCTTTCTTTGACCACATGTTGAAATGTTCCTCTTTTGACTGGGAAGTAAATTTAAGAATATGGCTGATAATAACCACATCACCCTAAGAGAAACTTCCATGTGTTTTGACAATGGTCACAAAGTATACTAAGATGGCTTTAACCATGATGAGGTACAGCAAGAAAAATTTACAGATCTCGGTAAAAACAAGGGCGCTACTTAATTTTCAATCAAAGCAGTAGAGAAACAAAGAAAGATTCAATTCATTCTAATGACCCACAGCTTCTGTAGCTATTATATCCACCTTGTTAAACAATTCCAAATGTTAATTATAACATAATTTTGACATGAAACATGTCTTATTATGGTCCAGATCATGTTGGCACTCAAGTCAATGGGAATTTTACCATTGATTTCAATGGAAACAGGAAGTCTCATATAGTAGGCATTTATAAATTTCAGATGTTTGTCCCTGTAATTTATATGTGATGGTGCTGCTTGCAAGACTAAATCTTACTCCAGTCCCAGTAGAAATACAAGGATTTTCTTTCTTTTGTATCCAGGAACACTGTGTTATCTGTATATTGCATTTATTCCTGTCAGGGAAAGTTAATTTCATTCTGCAATCTGTTCTCCAGACAACAGAGGAATGGCAGCAGCAGCAGCCTCTGAAAGAGCTGTGTCCAGCCCTCATCAGCCACAGGGACTGTTACTGTGCTGTGTGATGAGGACACAGGGACATGGCTGGGCCCAGACAGATTATGGGGGTACCCAGGGTGAGATGTGCTGAGATTTCAACTTGATTCATTTGTCCAGAAAATCTCTGGTCAGAGAGACTCCTCAATGCAGAAAAAAATCACCAGAGCAATTCTCGCAGCATCCTCTTCTTATAAAGCTATAAATACAAAAATCGCAAAGTCAAGTCTGACATACCACACGCATACAAAGCATGTCTTTCCATGCACAGGGAAAAAAAATATTTTTCTTTGCTTTTCATTCTTATAAAACCTTTGAGTTTCTCAGCACTGGGATTGTGGCCTCTTAACTTTTTATTTGTATTTAAATCTTCCCAGCTGAAGAACTTTCAGAGAAACAATCTTTTGTATTTGAAAGGTTTTCTGAAAAAGAAAAGCAAAGGGAAATAATATAAATAGGAGCACATAATAAATTTCAGTTTTGTCATACCTAGTGTTGCAATAAAAACCCCTATTATATAGGCACTTTACCCTAATCAAAACACATAGAGAGATTGATTCCACTATCTGTATTCATTAAATTCCCACTCACTCCTTACCAGAGCTTTATTTAGAAATTTGCCAAGACTCCTGTTTCCTACAACTTCACAGCTGTAGAATTTACAATCCAATTCACCACTAGGCAAACATTGCCTGCAGAAATGTCAAATAATATTATCTCAGAAAGATCTGGAAAGTGCTCTGTGCTCCCCAGAACAGAAATAGCCATTATCACCAGAGAGAGATTCCTGTCGCATATGATTCAAAGAAATGGACTTTATAACATTAATTGCAAATATTTAGAAGTTGATAAAATACAGGCAGTACATTTGTTTGGGGAGGGAACCTAATTTTCAGTGTTAAGAAGAGTCACTTTGCCCAGGTTTTTCACTGTACCAGTTCTACTATGATATTTACAGACAGGTTTGTAAAATTCAGCATTTAGTCTGCAGCTCCTTCAAAAACTTAACTCTAGAAGTCTAATGTTATCAGCTGCAAGATAAAGGCAGAAATAGCTCTGTGCACAGATGTGCTCTAGGCAGCGTCAGAAAATATGTCCCTTCTCCCGAGCTTGTCAAGACTGAATGCTTTCCCTTGCATGAAAAGGAAATCCAAGGCTGCATTTTTAGCAGCACTATGGAGAAAAGACAGTAAGTCCTTGAGAGTTAAAAATTGGATGCATTGGAAAAACCTATCTTCCATGCATTTACCCCAAAAATATACCTCATTCCCGAAACAGGCACAATCTGATAAAATTTGAAACCAGTGCGTGGGATGTGATCAACAAGAGAAGCTAGAGAGAATTTGGATTCTGGTGACTCTTTTGGGTATGGAGGCAGAGTGTATTCCCCAAACACAGAACTCAGTGTTTTTGTTAAATATAGCCCTAAACTCTCACTGTGCTTGAAAATATGTGTCAGCTTTATCTGCATTGACCAATCTGTAATTTTACACCCTGTCAGGAACCAGAAAAAACAGTCTTAACACAAGCTAGGCTGAGAGCCTGTGCTTTTAGAAAACCCTGGGGCTGGAGTAAAATTCGTGGTCTTTTTCAATTTTGTACTGCTGCTTTTGTGCCAAGGTCACACCACGAGGCTTGTGAGCAGCAGCACAAGCATCAGTTCTTGCTGCAGGATTATTCAGCTTTGCTCTGTTATGAGCACAGTGGGAGGAACTTGAACCTTACATGAACCTTAGAAACTAGAATTTAGAAAAAAAAAGCATTTAAGGTTCATAGAAAGGTATTTACTTCATGATACTGATGGAGAGACTTTCCCACCAACAAGAAGGAACTATTAAGCTTCTTTTGTTTTCTACTGAATTGTTACTAATAAATTGCACTACTAGCAGCAAAAAATATTCAATACATCATCCTTTAATTCTGAGTTTTCTAATACTGATGCCAATATCCTTTAAACTAAAAGCTCTGCCATATG
>WAAG01076688.1:0-16433 GCA_013390105.1 Tichodroma muraria
CTTAAAGACAGATCTGGTTTCCAAACCACGGGGTGACACATACTGGCAAATTCTAGGTGAGTTTTTTTCACTTCAGCGTTGCTAACAAATATCAAATCTATTGAGGATTTGCATAAGATGTGTGGCCTTGTATGATGTTACCTGGGAGAGTTGCTGGGAACATTTGAGCATCGACCCTTTAGAGAATGTTCCGCGATGGAAAAACTCTGCAGGTGCTCCTGTTAAAGCCAGGGAATCTTCAAAATCTTCCAAAAGGATCAACTGCATTGTGCTGAATTACTGTGTTACGTTTGTCTCTGAGACACACCCTTAAACGCCCATAATATTTTTGGAAATTTGTATTGATTTTTAAACATCATTTTTTTAAATGAATCCTGAGGTATCTAATACTAAAAATATTATGTGCTACTTGACCTTAAATATTTGCAGGGCCCAGTATGGAAGATTACAACCATCTGATGGTCATCTATGGCCCACCTATGCATATACTTAGGAAAGGCTGATTTTCAGTATGTTTAGTCCATNGCTGATTTTCAGTATGTTTAGTCCATTGGCTATAATCACATATAAGGTATGCTTGATTTTAGAAGACAAAAATTTATCTCATTTATCTGCTAATCAATTAGGAGAGAAATGTAAGGGCAAGATGCTGGAATTACCAGGAGCATTAAGACAGCTATTAGTACTGAACTGATTGGAAAATTGGGACACAAAGACTCGGGTTTTTCCCCAGTCATGAACTGCCTGTTCCCATGGCTGCCCTCCAACAGCCTTACAGTATTACACATATTATTAACCATTTTTATGGCAGGAAGCACACACTGCTGTTTGAGCTGCCCAGCCCTTTCCCCAGCACAGGTTTGGTACCTAATCAGCTTTTTGTGCAGTGGTCAGATGACTCAAAGATTTAAGTCCAGATGGTACTACTTGGTGTTTTCCAAAGGACTCTACACAGCACAGAATAGAATTTCACCAAGTTTCAGCTATGCTGGATCCAAGACTATTTAGCTACAAGACTTCCCAGAGGAACTCCAGCTTTTTTGTGAAGGTAGCGGAATACACAGCACATGCTGCTTTCTTTCTTCTCTCCTACATTCCTAATGCTAATCATTCTGCCTTTGATTCACTCCAAAGCCTTTTTGTCCATAAATCTTCCTCTTGCAGATGAACTAATCTGCACCATTCAGGGCTTTTTTTCCTTAAGAGGAAGTTGATGTGCTGTAATGAAGACACCACTTTACATTTCTGTAAAATAAATTTGCTCTTGACCACAAGTCAGTTTTGCAGAGTTCTTCCTCCTGCTCAAGTTTTTCATCTTCCTTTAGGAAAACCCAGTGTCTTGACATGCCCATTTTTGGACCTGTGTAGGAGTTACAGATGGATGTATATGGAGTGATTAGAAAAAAATAAAAACCAACTTCTTTTTCCTTTCTTTTTCAAAGACCAATAAAGTCTGGATTTTGTACAAGTCTCCAAAAAATTTCTTTTAATAGCTTTCTCACCAAATGAGTTCTATCACTGTGTTAAAAAATGTTGCTGAAAGCAACCCACAGTCATGGAGAGAAACTGCCAGAGCCTCTGCTGTTGGAAACCTAATGCAACCCCACCAGAATCTGTGGAATTATATGCAGATTAAGAAGCAGTGAATTTGGCCTCGTGTTTCATTATAAAACTCAGTTCATCTTCCAGAAGGATGTGACACACGGGGCTGACAAGTACAGATAAAACAGGGCTGTAACAATCCATGGAGATGAATGCTGGGGGGATCAGCTAATGTTTGGGAAATGTCATTCCAGTGATATTTCTGCAAAGCCGGCTGGATTGACTTGTCGGAGGAAGAAGTCCAAGATCCTTGTATGAGCAAGCATGAGCTGCATCCCAGGAGAGAGGTGGAATCCCCCTAACTCATACCAGACGGAGGTGATGATTTGCCCAGGGAAGGAATCATCCATCAAACATTCACTCTACCCCCATCCAACCCTGTATCAGGACCAAACTACAAGTAAAGCCAGAAAAAAGTATGGATAAAGCCAGAAGTCACCTAGGACAGGCCAGCAGAGGCAAAAGGCCATTAGATGGAACCACGCATGCATGGTGCTCAAACTGAGGTCACCCACAAGGATCAGCTGGGCCAGCACTGAGCAACGCACTTACATAACTATAACTTGTTCCCCTTGCACAGACCTACACAAGGAAACGGAAATTATTTTGAAGAAGGCTTATAGCAGCCCCGTTTTATAAAAGGTCTCAGAACATAAGATCTAGCTCACGCATGATGGGAGTCCTTTAGTCTTAGTGAGATGCTGGTGAGCCCTGTGGCACCTATTGCTAAGAGATCTGTTTGGGGGAGTGAAGTGTTTTCTTTGTGTATGGGCTCTGAGGCCAAGCCTTGCTGATGCTGGAAGGAGGAGATGCTGGCAGGGGAGAGCTCTGTGGGAGCTGTGCTGTGGGCGGTCCCTGGATGGAGGCTCTTGAGCTGATCATCTGTGTTGTATTATCTGGGCTCAGCCTGCTGAGATGGTTTCATCTGCCTACTTCTGCATGGGTAGCTGTATTGTCTCCATCAAATGGGACTGTGGATGCAAGAAAAAATGCTCCCTCCCCTTGCATCCACTAACCAACCCAAAGTTGTCTGTCAAGCTACTTACAGAGCCGAAAAAAAATAGCGACCACATTTCAGCCACTAACAGAGCCAAAAATAAGTGTCTGAATTACATCCTTCAGGCACGGAACAATGAAAACACGGCTGTATGGAAACATGCATACATCGTTAGAGATGGAGAAGGGTACACGTGTTTTTGCCTCTCACACTAGATTTTAAAAGAAATGTGAGTGTTCCGGCTACGACGAAAAGCAAATGATGTGTTTATTTTCGGCAGGCTCTCCGGCACGGATGCGGTGCAGGGCTGGGGCTGGCCGCGGGGTGGAGCGTCGCTACAGCTGGTTCCTCACACATCCCCTTCCCCGGAATGAGTCACGCACACGACTCCTCATTTGCACCAGAGGTCGGAAAATTCGTAACATTTATGCGGAGTACAGCGGGGTAACTGACCGGAGGACACCCTTCTTCGCACAGCTCATTTGGGAGAGATGGTGGGTATTTCATTCCAGATTATCCGCTGGAACTCTTTATGTGCCGCGTACATTCAGTGTAAAAATGGTGGTTTTCAAAGAGTAGGATAATTTCCATGGCCTTGAATGTTTTGAATGGTTGCTTATCCTGAATGCTTGGGACATTACTGCGTCAAGAAATTTGAACTACCCAGAGGAAAAGTAAAAAATAAACCAGCCCTATTTGTAAGGGGATTGTCTAGGTTATATATCTTTCCTTTCACACAGACACACACGCACACACACACATTCTGATAAGGAAAAAAAATTAAAACTACAAGGAACAATTAAAGTTAATGGAGTGGCTCCAGTTACACATTTTTAGAAGAAAATCAAAATTATAAATGGCTCTGGCCATCTGGTGGGATTTGGATCACCCTGTGATACCACATTCAGGCATTAATTGATGAACCTGTTGTAGGTCAACATTCATCAAAAGTTGTTGGTTTTTTTTTCCCAGAGCACTGTTTTCTTCCGCAGTTTTTAAAAAATTTTCATATCAGTTTTTATTCTGCAGCATTCTAAATGCTGCAATTTAATAACTGGGATGAGGTCAAAACCTTTAAAATCATTTGTACACAGCATGTGTACACACTTTGAACCCAGTGAGATGCAAGAACAAGCCCTTACTTTTATCCCTTTCCCATCACATTTCATTTTCAAAAAAGGAAAAAAGAAAAAAAAGAAGAAAATAAATATTTCACCCCAGCCACAGGACAGACAAACTAATTGCAGGTGAACAGCATTTGGTCTTAGTCAATGTAATTTAGAAATTGATTTAACTAAGGCTTGAATAATGTGTTGGACTCCCAAGTGCACATTTTCTGAGCCTCTAAGAGCCAAGGGGCACTAGCCATCCAACCCAGGGCCATTTGCTAATCTCAGATGGGGGGTGTAAATACAAATTAAAGTTTCTGAAATTATGTAATTAACAGGTGAAATCAGTGATTTTTTTTTAAGGCTCATCATCTGGTAAGATTTTTCTTTATGTCTCCTTAGCTCTGGACATATTTGGATAACAAAAAAGCTATAATCAAGGCTGGTACTGGAGCAAACTACAGCTTTTAGCAACTGGATCCAGCAGGAATAATCTAACTGAAGCTGTAATGGTAAATTTCATTATTCAGCTGTTCTGACTCTCAAGGAGAAGGTGACTTCTACATCCTCCAGTGTACTTGTGAATTGGAGGAGAGAGTTTGGCAGGGCTGCTCCACAAGTGCTCAGGTTCCCAGCGAACTGCCCGGCTGCCCCAAGAGCATCAGCTACATCCCAGCTTCAGACCCTCAGCTCCAAGTGTGGCGTTGGCAGCAGTTCCTCTTCATGACAGACCAACCCTTTAGACATCCATTTGGCCCAGGACATTTAGTCTGCACTAGCACCTGCCTTTATCTCCTTTGGTGCATGTCCTGCCATCCTCCTCCCGGACATAGCCTTCGTGACACTCGCACCTGTAGCTGCCCACGGTGTTGACACAGATCTGAGAGCACAGAGTCCCATTGCTCGTGGCACACTCGTCGATATCTGGAGAGGAGCAGAAATTAAAAATGTCCTTTAGCTGGAGGTTTCAGACCTCCAACACAATAAGATACTTCCGTTAGAGGTAAAAAGGGATTTTGTGGTTAAACACAAATGTAATTGCAGCACCGCAATTGCAATTGCAGCTGGAGCCTTTGGTCTGGAGCTCTGGGCAAGCTGCACTATAATTATTATTAACACACCTGGCATTTCATCAGTGAACATTGCTTGACAGTCTCCTTGAATTGAAAAGCTCACAAGCAAAGCTCAATCCTGCAAACCTTGTCTCCCTGGCATGGCAAACCACACAGAGGAGGACAGGACTAGCCTCAGCAGGACCACATGTAGATGATCAGTCCTGAGTTATATACTGGCCATCTGAATCAAACCCCCAAGGATTAGTTTTAGCAATTAGGCCTGGTGATGCTTCAATATTCAGCAAACATGTCTCACAACCTGCAAGTGGAATTAAAGGAAAAATTACATCAGCCCAACACTTCAAAATGTTTGGGTGTGTATGTCTTGTTGTGGGTAATACCTCCTAATAATCTCAGGCGAATCTAGATCTTTCGATTCTTAACATAGTTAACCCTCACATTTCTCCTGTAATAATATTGAGAAGAAGAAAAGTTTCAGATCCATACTGAAAAGACCCTAAAAGACCCAAGGGAGCAGGATAAAGCATTAACCAGGGAGGAGCTCAACATGCTCATCTACCCACCCAGGCAGTAAGGCTTCTCTCTGTTCCTGTGCCTCTCCCGATCATAGCGGTATCCAGGATAGCAAGTGCATAAGACTCGCCCAAAATTATCTGTGCACTGCTGTTCACAGGGAGCTTCAGCGCAGACATCGTAGTCTAAGGGAGAGAAAAACATGGCTAGGAAAAATACCAAAGTCAGTAGATGGATGACAGTTAGATTACAAACGTTTTACCACTCTGCTAATTAATATAAAGCTGAGTTACATTGTTTTTAAGGACTGAAGGAACCTAGATATAAAACATTCATGAGACATAAGCAAAAGAATGTATTAAAATTGTAATTGTTATTCACATCTTTACAGTAGTTAGACTACTTCTTAAAGCTGTATTTTAAGCAAGGGTCACTTTTGCAGTTGGCAGATTTTGTGAATTCTTTTCACAGAAACATTAAATTATCTAAAGCTTTCTTTTAGTTTTCTTCAACAGATTTTTAAGTCTGATTTCCTATGGAGAATACTGTGAAAAACCATCAGGTTAATTGCCAAAGACAGGCAGAAATTATATCACAGGGAAAAGTTAATTACATCACATGTTAATTGTTCAAAGCCAGATATAACCGTTCTAGCAAAGGGTTACACACATTGTTACAAACCCATCATCTCTCTTAAGAGCTGCAGTGTGCAGATCAGGGTATGTCGGTGAAATCCCGAAGGACAGAAGTCCCTGTTTGAAACCCAAAGGAGGGAAAATCTGTTTCTAATTTCACTGCTGTGTAGCAGCAGAACTGAAGCCTCAGGGATGGACTCCAGAGCACAGTGGGGTTTGACCCACATTCCTGTCCTGTCAGGGGCTGGATGTGGCCCCTGGCATGGTGCTGGTGGCAGGGCTGTGGGAGAAGGACAGCTCCCAGCTATGGGTGTGAGGGTTCTGCATCGCCATGGGGATCATCTGCCAGGAGACACCAGGAGTTGAAGTGGCTTCTGGTCTCAAAATCAGCTCAGGCACAGCCTGTCCAAGGTCAGGTATTACACCAAAGCAAGTGGCAGTTTCTGTGACCCTTTCAGAGAACATCAACCTACAGAAAGCATCCAGGTAGCTGTTACAATCCAGTGAGTGGGTGCTGGGGGCCACAGCAGAAATCTCTCATTCCTCCTCCAGACCAAACATGTCCAAACAAAACCTAAGTGGTTCAAGCAAGTTCCCAGCAAAGCACTGCATTTCCATATAAATAATTAAAACTAATTATTGACTCACCCTAATGACTAGCAGATAACTCTGTGTACGATCATTGTTCCAAACAATTAAAATGAGTTTGGTGAAGATGGTGAAGCAAATAACACATTTTCTATATGAAGTATATAGAGCACATGTGTAGCTCTGGGGTTGAAAGTGACAGCATGTCAAAATACAGAAAAGCACAAAGTGAGACTTAACAAGATGCTGTATGTCACACCAGAACCCCTTAGAAAAAAAATGTACTATTGTAATAGACATACTACTGTAATAGTGCCAAGCATTCTGCTTGTCACCTCCTAAATAATGGGCATCCTTTCTTTCTTTCTTGTTTCACAACTTGAAGTCTGCCCACAGTGCTGTGGTGCTGAATGGCAATGCTAGGACCCCCTGCAGTAACCGGGGTCCAACAGTGCAGAGCCATGAAAGGAAAACATAACTCTTGCCTTCAAACTGTTCATTCTGGGGGTGGTTTGGACTCTTTAGGTGATGCTGGGCTGGAAAGTCCTGTTACATTTGGCACAACTAAATAGTCCCAGCTATAAAGCACTGCTGGTGTTTTTCCTGGGCATGGTTGCAATTTTCGTTTTCCACTGAAACAAAATCAGAGTGAGAACAGGATAGTATGTCCAGCATGGGGGTGAACATGCTGCTCCTTATCCAGTGTACCCACTCAGGTATGAGACTTGGCCTGTGCCATGTTCAGCTATTCAGAGCAGGGGTAAAACAAGCTCTGGCCTCCCTGTGCTTCATGAATAGATGTGCTCTAACAAAATCAGAAAAAAACAATGCTGGAAGGGGATGTCTCCCATCACAAGCAGGAGTAGCTATGGATAAACCTTTCCTAGTTTTCCTTTTCCTATGGGATGGATATAGCCTGCCCTGTAGTCTAGTCCCAAGATGAAATATCCACTCAGACAGAAAGGTTTTTACTCATATCTAATCCAAACTCCCCTTACAGCCACTTAGGTCCATTATTTTTGTCCTTTTCTCCTTGACCACAAAGAACAGTTTACCTTCCCCCTTTGCAGCAAGTTTTCACATACCTAAAAACTCTTATCATGTCTCCCCTCAGCCTCCTTTACTCTAGACTAAACAATGCCTGTTCTTTTTATCCATCTGTCACCATATTTAATGTAGCCAGTCTTTGAACATGTTGTTCATGCCCACCTCAGCACAGCTCCATCATGTCCATTGCCTCATTTACTTTCACACAAAGCTGAGGAAAGGGCCAGGAAGTACAAATATCCCTGCTGGTGGTCCCATGCAGTCAATCCAGATCACAAAATTGTTGTAGGTAGGTCCCAGGTCCCAGAGTTGTATCCCCAGGGCTTCGGTCCCAGGTAGCATGACTTCCCTAGAAACAGTTCTAACAACTGAGATGAAATCAGGCAAAACCTGCTGCACTACCTGTGTGCTCTTCAGAACTGGAGATGAACATTCCCTCCTGTGTTCAAACCCCTTGTTTGCCAGCTCAGCCTAAGAAATGTGGTTTGAGGACAAATAAAAACCATACAATGAGGATCAGGCTGTTCCAGACTTTAGGAAAATGCAAAAGCCAAAGCAGAATAACAAATGTCTTTACAGAAGTTTCAGTGAACTCAGCATGGAAAAGTTGTAGCAAGGAAACTTTTGAAATGACATTAGTAAGGAAAGAGCAGATCTGACTATAGTTCACCTGTAATAGAGTATTTTCCTATAATAGCCAACCCAGGAAAACAAACCAACAGTAGGAAGGGTGGTCTCCAAAATAAACTGCTCCATACTGTATCTGTCCCTTCTTCACTCTGTGATGCCATGAGACAGGACCCAAGACTGGAATTCCTGGAGCTGTGAGTCTCCAAAGCAAAGAAAAAGGAGATCACACAGGAGAGAAAGGTGAGTAGCTGTTTTTTTTACACACTTTGCTGAACAGGTGGAGCAGGAAGAGATGCTATGGAGAGAATCAGACACACAGACGTAACTCCGCTCAATGTTTCCTAAGGATCATTGCTCCCTGGTCCTGCAGCTGAAAGCCACAGTGAGAAGGTGAGTATAAAGCAGATGAATGCGGAACCTGAAGGCATAGACTCCTACTGTACTGCACTGATTTCTGTTCCTTTTCAAGGGCAGATGAAAAATAACAGGACGAAAATCAATAAGGGACGTGGAAAAAGCCACAAGCCTTTGGAAAGAGTCTGTTTAAGGAACAGCTGTCCCAGAAGGAGATTGGTGTGTTTCCCAGGCAGCTATAAAAGGGTGGACAAGGGAGGATCTATACCTCTGTCAACTCTCCTCCCTGCAGCCACTGCTAAATCACAGAGAAGACAGGGCTGGAACTACTTCTCACAGTTTCAACGTGCCAGTACTGGATTAAAAGATGCAGATGTGCTCTAATAAACTCACATCTGTAATGCATTTATGTGGCTGTTTGGAGATATGGATTTCATACAGCTACTCTGTCAAGATTATGCCAAAACAATGTGTGAAGAGCCAAGTGATGTCTTGTAGTAGAGTAAGTGAAATGAATACTTCAGCGAATCATGTTTCTAGCCCCTATAACAAGGGCCTGAGATTGTATTGGATGTTATAGCAACTGCTGTGGCCTCTGAAGTTCCAGGCAAAATACAGATAAAGCTGAAAAGGAGGAATGGAGAAACAAAGAGAGAGAAGCTGCAGCCAGCAGAGAATTGAATTAGGGGCAGAAACTCTCAGGTTACTGAAATGCAGTTAAAAGATAGGATTAGATAGTCAGTGGGCACATAATAAAAGCTGCTTTCATAATCACCTAACATCTCAAGAGATGAAAATTAGAAGCCAAAGTAATAAATTGCCATGGCTCCCATTTTATTTTTGCTCCTATTAATTCTCCTGCTGTATCCATTATATTCAGTAAATAGACAGTACACAAAATTCTTAAATCCATAGGAAAGCCAGAGGCCAGACTGCAGAGTCATGGCTTCTTTCCACCTTGAAAGGTTTCAGGACTTCTGCCTGCAATACACACAACTGCCTCCTCCAAGTGTCTGTCTCACACTGGAGCTGTCACCCATATCATACACACCAAGACAAAACTCACAGCAAAACCATGGGATAAGGAACTATGTGTGAGCACCCATTTCACCCAAACCCAACCCAGCTCCTCCAGGCACAGAGTCATCATGAGCTGTTTCCCTCTTTTTTTCTCCCTGCCACTGCCCCCGCCCCCATCAATCCACCAATGTTTTTAAGTATTTCTAGCCAGCAGCAAAGAAGACACAAATTAAAAACAACAACAGCAACAAACCCACAACAAACCCACCAGGATTAGAATTTGGGTTGTAATCCCTTTTGGCTGAACACTGTAACTCAAAACCAGCTGATTGTCCAGTATTTTAATTTGTCACTTTTTTCCTGAAACATCACAATCACAAATTAGGAAAATTCTCAGACCAAATCAAGGTTTCCCATATATCATCAAATAGAAGAATGTGTTGCCATAGATCAACTTCTTAAATTTTTGTAAAAAAAAGTTTATTGGCATGTCGCGTCTGGGCATTTGCTCCTGCCTGGCAGTTCCTGTGGTCCAAGAACTTCAGAGCCAGTTTCATCCAAATAAGATCCATTTTCACTACTGCATGAAATAGCCTGATTAAATCTGCATCCTCCTTGGCCCCCAGTGCCAAGAAAGCCAAGCCCATAGGAAATTAAAGGCAGGACTAACTCACCTACTCACCATCTCCCTGTGCACTGACAAGTCAAGTCAGCTGTACCAGATCTGAGGGATAAAAGGGGAAAGCCATCATCCAGGAAGGGTGTTCTTCTGGGTGCACAGAGGGCTCCCAACTACCCAGCCAAGGGCAGAACACGTTTCTCTGTCTGCAGTGCAGCAGGTCATGGCACAGGATCTGTGCAGCCGCGTGTGCTTAGGGGAGGATCAGGGCTTGGCGTGCTAAGCAGAACTTTTGGGAGTTGCTGATCCTTTTATTTTCCCAACAATTTCTGGGAAACTGTTCCTCCCCACACTGATGCATGAGATATGTCCAGGCCTGTGCTTGTATCAAGTTGCTCTTCCAAACAGACAATGTGGAGAAGAGGGCAGATGGGGAAAGACAAATGGACAGGGACATGATGTGTAAGAACAATGAAATCACATACCTTCAGGGATGCACTGTCCAAGAACAAACTTATAACCCTTACAGCATTTTTTCCTGAAAAACAATAAAATAAACAAATGAATAAATAAATAAATGTATTCTCTATAGATTGGTTCTGCCTTTAAAAACAGCCATAAGTGGATTGTGGATGTGATGAACCAAACAAGATGAGGATCCTGAGCAGCTGGAGTTCAGCATTACAGAACACAACAAGGAAATGCACCACCTGGCCCAGGAGGGATTTCACACGGCAGCATGTCCAGCCACTCCAGAAGCCTACAGCAGAGGACCACAGCACTGACCCACCCAGCATTCCAAGTAATTTCCAAAAATCCTGCTCTCTCATGTTGTCTGGATGTTGTCTGGACAGCTCAGTGCTGTCCAAATACACACAACTCAGGTCATTGTTTTCATGGTACAGTGAAAAGTGTTTTCAAATATCTGTCATTGAAGTGTAAACCTGCAGGAAGTGGTAAGTCTCAGTGAAGAATACACAGAGGATAAATGTTATCAGTCATTTCTCATCTTCTAATAAACCTGGAGAAGGTAAATTAAATATGTTGGGTATTTCAACTGGAGCAAGAGAGAGGGTATCTTAAATAGTCTGAGGGAAAAAATTGCAGCATAGAGTCAATAGGATCAGACACTTTTTATGTGCCTATGATATGAACAAAATCTGTATGCCAAGAAATTACTGTTTCTGACACATTGGCCAGTAATAACATTCAGGAATCCAGCTAAACCTTCTGGTTTTCTCTCTAGGCAGCAAACCATATTAAGTCACTGCGGCTCCCAGCAGCTCTCAGGAGCATTTTACAAATGGCTGCGTCCCTTCTCACCCCAAGAGTCTATCACTGCAGGGACCTGGTGACTTTCAAAGGGTCCCATGTTGGTGGCTACCAGGACTGCTGAAAAAGAAAGAAACTGCTGTTCAGTGCATTATTACATCCAGTATACATGAATCTGAGTGGAAAAAACCCTCAGTATTTTACAAATTCACAGCTTTTTCATGCTTTATGGACATGCTGAAATATCTCCCCAACTGGGAATATCTCCATCCATTCTTTGATTTTCCTTTGATTCAATAACTAATGCGGAAGAGTGCTAGAGACACATCAGTCAATGACATGACACTCCCCTGGACAACATGTAGCCATCACAAATCATCATTATGTTGAATTTAAATCAACTATCAGTTGCAACTGACGCTTAAAACAAACAATGCATTTTCCCAAACAATGTAAAAACAAACTTTGGCTCCGTATTTTACCCTCTTCCAAAGATTAGCTGGAATATAAATTATGCCTAATGAGTGTTGAACATATGAAGAGGAAGCCTTGCTTTGTTATGCAAACAGTGGTGCCTCATTAGACTTCTCTCCAAACACTGCTGTGAAGTTTTATCTGCAAAACAAACAAAGGCAAGGGGAATGAGTTCAAAGGTGCATTGGGGAGGCCGTTCATATGCTGCAAACCCTGCTGATGGCTTTCCAAATGCACATTGATCTCCTCCCATCTGCAGAAAAAGAGAGGCTTACTTGTAGCTGCTCTTCAGAGGAAGATTCAGCCCAGTTGAGAGGGCTGGGAGATGAGCAAGGAGAGGAGGACATCCCTGCCATGAGATGCTGACCTGTGGGGTTGTGCCAGCCAGAGCTAACCTGCCACAGGGAGCAGCAACTTCCATAATTTGTACCCTTCTCCATGGAATTCCCACCTTATTTTCAGGTTTAGGACCAATAAGAGCTGTGCCAGTAGATGATTAGACAACCTTCTCCTGGGTAAGGGGACACCTGCTGGGAACCTAGCATGAGCTGCCTCTCTCCTCTCAGCTTGTCTGGTAATGGCTTTTGGCTGGACTCATTGGCTTTCTTGTGGCTAAAGTGAGGTTTTATCTGCCTGGCTGGATTCTCCTGAAACCCAAACCTCTTGCCCTGATCAAACCCTTCTCCCACAACCACCCACTGAGAATCCACTACGTGGCAAGTTACAGCCATTAAACGCTGCCCTGGCACCCTGATACTGCCTCAAAGCAAGCACGGCCTGGTGCTTTAGCTTTCACTTAAAACAACCAGAAAATCTTGTTCCCCTGGCTGGTACCCAAGTGTTTGCTGAAATTCCTCCCTTCAGCAACTTCTTGCAGCAATGGGTACCACAGTGGGATGAGATGATTTTGAGAAATGATTTCCTTGTTTTCACTGTCCCTCTCAAATTTTTGTTTGAATTTTCCCAAGCCTTACTGTTAAGGAGATTTTGAAATATTTTTTCTAAATATGTGAAGATTTTTCTACATTGTGGAAGTTTTAAATAGGAAGTGTTTAGAAGAGGGATGCCCTGCCTTCGGATCATATTTCAGAAACCAATTCCCCATAATAATCTCTTCAGCTGAAAGTTTCAGATTTCTGCATTGGTGCAGCTTGTACTCAACAGCGCTCTTATCAGCATGATTTTGCCAGGGAAACTGCTACTTTAGGGCTAATGCAAAGGAAATACAGTACAATACCTGTTTCTCTGAACATTACTTTGCAACCCTGGGATTCCTGCATGCTTTATCTTTCTACATTCTTAAAGTGAAATCTGTCAAAATGATGGACACATGAGCATTAGCAAAGGAATTTTAATAGCAACACTCATTTTCAGATGTCCAAGTCCAGGCTGACATGTCTAATCAACATTGCACAGCAGCAATCTTGTTGTACATAATGAGAGGTAAGAAGGGGTTCCTACTGATAATTTTAGCTACTGGATAACTTTCAGCAAGGTGGTTGCTATGTAGCTGTACATATGGCCATGCATGAACAAAACATGGCTGTGTAAGAAGCTTCATCACTAAAACCTGGATCTCCAGGGAAATTAGGTTGATTCCTTAACCTGAAATGTGGTTTACAAAGGATGAAGCTTCTGGCAGACTTTTATATGCTACAGCTTTTAATGGAGTACTTCAGCAATTAAAAACACAGTAACATTTGATTCTCATGCAGTCTTTACTCTGAGAATAAGAACAAGCCCAAACTGGCAGATGATTTGGGGCACCATGATTTTGATTAATGCAACATTCAGTTTTTGTGGTTGTAAGAAAATCTGCAAGTGATAGGGATATCCCCAAAGCCAAGTCACCTTAATTTTATTTTTTTTTTCTGGAGGTTAAGTGCTGGAGAATCAGGGAGATATTGTGCTTCTCCCCTCTGCTCTGGAGGCTGGGATGCTTCTGGATCACTAAATGCCAGAAGGTGGGATTTAGGGTCAAACTTTTGATACCAATACATATATCCATGACTAGGCAAGTGGCAGATCTATCTTTTTTTTCAGGATTTGTGGCCCATAACCTTGCAAACTGAGAGAGGAGCTAAGCTTTCCAGGATCTCCCGTGTCCTATCACCAGTAGGCCCCTCAGAGTGCCCAACACACAGGGGTGCCCCAGCACAGCACCCCTGCCCTGTCCTGCAAAGCAGTAGCTCCTTGGTAGCATCGCTTCAGACAGGCTGGATGAGAGGCAAGATGGGAGGAATGTGGCTTAATTAAGCCACTGCTTTATTAAGTTAGCTTATCTGGCAGTTATCAGCAGTAACTCATCCAGCAAGGACCATTTTTTTCCCCCATAATTGCTTCCACCTGGCGCAGAGCTGCCTTCACCCCAGCCCACCTCCTGCTCTGCACGGGACGCCGCAGCAACACCGGAGACGCCGACCAGGGAATGCTGAACCCAGAAAATAAACACACTGTGTGAGAGGGGAGGGAGTCACTCAGGGTCCTACAGCTGCTGAAAATCTTCAGAAATGCAAACAATAACGGGATAAACATTTAAAGTTATAATTAACCTGCATCTGTCTGCAGTAACATGGCAGTGAGTTGGGTTATAGCAACAGCTGCTTGGTGCATTTATTGATGTCTTGGAGAGGCAGCTTTAAAACTCTGCCATGAGTCATGCTGAAAAAGATACATGATAGTTTAGTGACTGAAAAAAGGGAACACAAAGGAGAAATGCAGAGGGAAGAAGAGAAATACAAGTTTTATAGTGGTTTCAGACTAAACATAATATGTTAAGGAAGCTCTTGCTAGAAATGTCAAAAGTAGAAAGAGAAGTCTGCTCTAAGAAATATTTGCCTCCTAGGAGCAAAGCAGACATAGAGATTTCTACGCTGAGCCCAAAAGTGAGTTCTTAGGATAAAATATTGCCCTTACTTTATCCCTAAAATGCTGACAGGCAATCAGTCTCTCCAGGCTGACTCCTCCCAGACAAAGGTAGTTCAAGAAGAGGAACTTTACCTCCCATTCACTGGGGCTAGGAGAGCACACATGGACAGTTTCTAGAGCTCAACTGAGGCCTGAGGTCGTGCCACTGGAAGATGCAGCAACTCCATAGGTGGTCAGACAGGTCAAATCTCTCCTCTCCAAAACAGTCTTTCTGACCTATGAATGTCAGAGCAGCTGCACTTTAAGGAGCAAAAGAGATACTTAAGATTTTATACAGATTTAAATAGATCAGCACTGTTCTTTCAAGTTGGTGCTGGTAGAAAGCAATGATAATACACTCGAGAAATGTCTTTAATAAAAAAAAAATTCCTATTGGGAAAAGAGAGAACTTTTTTTTAATATCAGACTTCTTCAGCCTAAATCATAACTTGAACTCAGAAGAACTTGTGCGGTGTTCTGAAGGCAAAGGCCATAGCACAGTGTTTTTAATTGCACAAAGGGTCTTTGTTAGATCTCTCTCCTTACTACTCCTGCCCGGTGTTTCTTTTTTGATCACCCTGGCTTTGAGAAATACATGGTGTAGCAAAAATGCAAATATAAAATACAGAAATGAATCTACAGAAAATAATTAGACATCTATAAATGCAAGCCAGCAAGGTACACTAAAAACCAAGCGTAACAAAACCAAACAGCAAACTCACTTTTCTCCTATATGAAATCCAAATGAGCAACAGGTTTGTCTGCCAAAGCACACACAGACAAAGCCCATCTGCAGCACAAGTGCAGCAGCTCAGTAGCTGTGCACAGTTTCGCTGTAATTCACATGCAGAGAAGATTTATGTCAACATGGTGTAAAACTGAAGCAATGCACTTTATTTTTGTTTGCCTTTCCGTGGGACACATACCGAAATCTTGAGTAAGAGGGGATGGCCTCCCTGCAGACACTTGCTCAGCATACACTTTGCCATGATTTCCAGACTTAGTCCTTTTTCACTGTTTTGTAAAGAGATAATTTATGTTCACACTGAGTGTAATGCAAGGTCCAAGGCCAGCCCAAGCCCTTCCTGACATCGTCCCAGCTGAGGGTGAATAACCCAAATACAGTGAAGTCTTCCAGTGCTGCAGCACCTACCCTGCTGTGTGTACCTGTGTGCTTCTTTATTTCTCTTTACTGACTGATCAGAGCAGGATTTGCCTGAACAACCCAGGGGAACTCAGGCCTCTGAGAGAAAATCACTGCAACTTACTGGCAGATTTCTGTAGAAGTAAAATTTTCAGTGGTAAAAGCATTGCCTGAATCTAAGTCTTGTTTTTTGTTAGCTATTAAAGTCAAATAATTTTGCTCACATATAATGGTTTTCTTTTTCTTAGGGGAGAAAAAAAAGTGCCCCGCTATCTGCTCTTTTGCTCAACTCTGGCTATTAAGACGGATACCAGAAATGAAATCACATTCCAGTCATTGCTAATGGGAAGGTTTTGATAAGACTCACAGTTCCTGGACTCCTCTTGTGTGAACGCAAGCCAGGGACCAGATCCTCCCCTGGCAAAAGTGTTGCCTTGTCTAAAGGC
>WAAG01076709.1:4277-20916 GCA_013390105.1 Tichodroma muraria
CCATTACTCCATTTTATAGGGGAGGAATTGCAATGCAAAAAAAGTAAGGAATTTTATATAGAAACTGCCATAAAAACTGTACAGAAGTGACATTGAACTTCATGCTCTCAGACTGGAAGAGAGCAGCTTTCATTTTCTTAACACAATGAAGTTTCACTATCTCCTGTTTCAGCTTTCAGGCGCAGGCTGATCCTTTATCTTGTTTATGTATACTTTTGAGGTCATGGCATGTAAGGGTGAGAATATGGGTTTAGAAGCCTTCAAAGAGGCTTTTACCTCAAAATGTATATTTTAATTCAATTTATGTAGAGAGAGGTTAGAAGGAGGAAGAATAATACTCTTCCAGTATCTACAGAGCCAGCTTCATGTCTGTAAGGCCGAAGGGAGACAAAAAAACTCCAAACCCAAACCTTCTAAAAAAGTCACAGACAGTAGTTTGAGGGCAAAATAATTGCACCTGACCAACATCAGCTTCCACAAGATGATTTTAAAGGCAGAACAAGATAATGGAACGATATTGGACACAAGTAAATTGCTCTTTAATTCCTGCTCTAACTGGAAATTATTTAAAAGCATGGAATTTAACAGCAATGACAAAGTGAAACCCAGCAGGATCATCGTATGTCAGATCCCTTAAATTCTTAAAATAGGATTGGTTAATATTAGAGGCTACTTTTGGGAAGTGTTTGAGGCAAATAATATAACTTTCACTTACAGTGAATTAAGTTTTCTGGAGACTTTAACACTGAATTTCTTCACTGGTTGTCAAGCTACTTAAAGATTATAGAGAGAGTATTACTAGATAAGATGGAATATATGCATTTTGTAGTAATGCTTATAAAGTTAAGACACAAAACTTGCATTGATGTTTGCCTCTATCTAGTATGAAGCTTCACTTACATAATATACTGTGGAATGTAATTATAAAATTCTGGTCTAAAAAGAACTAAGATGTGATAATCTGATCTTCCTATAGAGTTCATAATGAATTATATTTTCACTTTTTTTTCCTGAACTTTTCTGTTCAATTATCTCTACACAATAAAAACTAAGAACAGCTCTGCCTCCAGAATGCAATGCAACCTCTTTCAATTTGCGAAAGCTTCTCCACAATAATAAACCCTTATAGAAGAATAACAAAAGAGAACTAATTATCCTCGTGTATATTTGGTAGGATATAAAAAGCTTTTTCAGATCCTTCTGCCATAATGGGTTGTATTGTGAGAAATGAGGTTGGAAAGAAAAGGTGCAGTTGAAAACAAATTCTGCTCTGCATAAATAGGACTACTACTTTGTAATTCCCCAACATGGCTGTATTTATTATATAAATAACACTTTATTCTCACAACCAGTCCCACTGCTGAGGATTTCTTCCTTTAACAAGATGGCCTCTGTACTTGAGACCTCCCTTTCTGAGGCCAGGGTGTTTAAAAGTTGCATTCCAGGATGGACTGGCCTATTTTGGGACTGTTATTCAGTGAAAACTTCCTGAAGAAAGCAAAGTGAGTGAATAGAGACAAGTCCACGTAGCTTGAGTCTGTATTTTGTTTCAAGCATTGCTTCAAAGAATTGCTTAAAGCTGAGACTTGGAAGCATTTTTGGTCTGGGATTCTGTTGTTTGGGTTTTTAAGAAAATCTTTGCTTTAGTTGGGTTTTGATTAAAGAAAAAGCACTCTTCTAATTGTCTTTTTTATCCCTTCACCTCCTGTCCCTTCACCAGCATTGCTCATTGTAAAACATAGTTGGTAGTACCACTGAAGGAATACTCAAGCTCTCCAGCACAACAGAAACAAAAAGCTTTACTGCTGTCCTTGCAGAAACCTTTCTGCAAGGAAAAACCCAAGAAGCAGTAAAGATTTCAGGCAGTACTGAGCAGAGGTGCGCTGGCTGTGTGCACTGTGAGCACATTGCTGGGGTGCTGGGGCCAGGTGGGGCTACGGATCGCGCTGGGGGAGCAGGGGTGGAAACTGGACACCAGATGGAAATATTTTTAGAAGTATTTGTAAAGAGGCATATAAACCTGCCTCCGCCTCCTGAAGGTTTGCGGTGATACTGCTGCACTGGAAACAAGAAGCATTTTGCATTTTCCGGTTCTTTTCCTATCTCCCGTGATTAGGCGGTCGCCGGGGGCCCTGGGGAGTCATGTCGCGACATCTCCCGCGATGGAAGGCGGTGTCCCGCGGCCCCCGCCCGCGCCGCTGCAGTGCCGCGGTGCCCGCGCCAGGGGGCGCCCGCAGCCCGGCAGCGCCCTCCGCAGTCTATTTCTCTGCTTAGCGGGGTTTATCAATTCATTCACTATCGTTTCAACGGTAAAATTAATTTTAATTAATTATAAATTAATTTCGGGGTGGTGGAAGCTGCTTGTTTGTACTTCAGCGCCTTTTCCTGCGCCCCGCTTAGCTCTGTTTTGTGTGCGGGCCGGGCCCGCCGCGCCGCGGGCAGGGTCAGCTCGCGGTGCGGAATGACGGGATGCTGATTGAAGCCGAGCGCTGAGAAACATCTCTGCAGTTTCCCCATTTATCCTTTCGCCAAGCTGAAAAATCCTTTCTGATTTGTATTCCGATCTTCCTTTCAAATTGGAGCGACTGCAAAGAGCTATAATGTTATACGTTTTAAAACTTAGGGAGAAGACTGTTCCTAACAGACCTCATTGATACCATGTTTATCCTGACAGTCAATTTATTTTTGCTTTATTCTAAATTCCCCCTCTTTTGTGTTGCTAAGCTTTAGGCATTGTGTTACATCCTCTTGTCCCAGTTAAAAATACCAATAAGCCTCCTAAACTGGACCACAAAAGCTTTTGTCATCTTTGTTTCAGAGTATTAGTAACTCCACGCTTCTTCATCACCAAAATTACATTGTTACTGCCATGTACCTTTTCCCCATCCATGACAGCAGTGAAAATACAGCCTTAATGTACATGGATGTTCTTTGTGGTTTTCTGCAACATTTAATTCAGTATCTGGCATTGGACTAGAGTTTGTTGGCATTGTTAACGCTGGACCTATCCATATTTGGGGTTATTTTTCTGTGGAAGTAATTGTTTGTAGTGTTCTATGCTCTTGTTTTTAGATTTTCTGCCCACATCTCACTACTGTTAGTTTCTTTGTACTAATGTCTTTTGTGGTGATTTTAGCATTTTGTGTCATCTAAGAGTTGATTCAGTATTCAGGGTATCCCTTAGTCCAGGTCATTAATAAAGATGTTAAATAAAACTGTGACTAACGCTAATCCCTCTGGCACACAGCTGGACACTTCCCTTCTGACTCAGTACATTGCCACTCATCATTACCCTTTGCTTATGGTCTGTCAGCCAGTTTTCAGTCTTTGAGACAGGGTATCACATCCCAGCTCTTCTGAGTTTGTCCACAGAGCAAGATTTTGTAATAGAAATTGCATCAAATGTTATCTTTTGTTGTTTTGTTCCACCAATTATTAAGTCCACTTTAAAAAAAGAATTTATATGATGTCTTATTCATTAGTCACCTCTTCTTTTGATTGTCATTTTGTCTTATTTCTTCTGCAATCTAATTTTGCTTCCATATTGTCTTCTGTTCCTGTTGTCTGTACTTTCCTTCTATATTTTGTGTCAGTGTCCAACAAATATTTTCTAAGCTTCTCTTATTTGAAAACCAGAAAGGAAACATGGGCATATATTTGTATTTTTTTTAAGTCTAGTACCATACTGTAGAATGCAGAGCAAAATTCGATAATGTTACAGTAAAATATCTACAGTAATAAGTCCATGAAGAGAAATGAGCAAAGAGAACTGGCTGTTCTTGTGTAGAATTCCTGGAAAGACTTTTAAAAGATGCCTTACATTTGTTTGCTATCCTCACTAATTCCTTAAGAATTCCTTAGGTTATTGAGACGTATATCAGATAGACATGTTTATTTGGTGTTTCCAGGTATGACTTTTTTTCAATGTATGTTCTTCATTAGCCTTTTTGAGTACTTTCTGTTCAGCTCTTCAGATGTTTCCAGTTGTTCTTTCTCCTTGCATTTCCACATGCCAATGTTTTATTAATATCTCAGAATTATGTTTTTGGTTGTCTGTTACTCATATGTTGCCATGGTGTCTGTGTTCATTTCTTGGTTTGAAGTATAATACTTTCTGATCAGAGGCACCAGGCATCATTATATCTTCACATTCTGAATTCTACCCTCTTGCTTGAGTTTTGTGCTGTTGGCTTACCTGCTGAAATCTCTCTTCTCCAGATTGCTGACAAAATTGAGTCTCTGAGATATGTTTTAAAAATATTTATCTGAGGAATTAAAGACATACTGTGAAGGTAGTAATATAAATGAAGTAGACCTTATTGCTGTCTCTCTCATTATTTGCATGTAGCCATTAAAGGCAATATTTTTCCAAGAGGAGAGTGAAAATGATAGGCAACTTGAGAACTGGGTTGGCATTCAAAAGTGCTCAGTGCTAAGCAACTGCTCTTGGCTTATGTGGCTTGATATTATCCTCTGCTGTTTGTTCTGTATTACAGATAATTTTTCTTTAACTGAACAGTTCCTTTGATTATCATCTTATGGTCTCAGAAACGTATATAATTTTGAGAGATGGTGCAGACAGGCAGTAAGTATGAAAATATGAATGATGTTCCTGGGTATTGTCACCAGTGCAGATGGTTTAAACCAATCTCAAAACTCATGCTGTTTGTCTCTGTTGCCAGCCAGAGACTTATGACAATAGTTAAGATTTCTGCAGTGATATAAACGTTGTAAACTATCTTTGCCTTAGGCAAATACTGACTCTTATGAGGATTTCATGTGGGGGTTTTAGTGTAATTTTGACCACCACATTTTCCGTGGCAAGATCACAGGTGTTCGGGTATTGCCATTCATATTGTGCATCTCCTGTGACTGTCTCTCAAAATTAATTAAAAGAAATCTTAATCACTTCCTTTCCTGTATTTTTGGTTCTGTTGCCTCATGTATCTGCCTAAAAAATTCTGACGTCTTGCCTGCCATATAGTACAGAGAAATGAGAATTTTTGCTTTTTCATACAGGTTTTCTTTTTTTTTAAATTAGTGACACAGAAACACATATCATTGTAGGAGACTGGTGAAAACAGCGATTTTTTTCATAACTTTAAGTTATTTGCTATCCAAACAGTTTAATACTTAAATTTAGTGATTTCTTTGAATGAACTAGCCTCGAAAGTTTTAAGCTATTGTTTGAGAATTTGTGAAAGATGCTGGCTGCAAGCAGGTCATGATGTATATGTGTTCAGTGCCTGCTTGACCCATGTCAAAATGGGAAGATGGGAGACTCTCAGCCTGCTGATGCATTAAATCAGAGAGGTTAGATTATGTATCTGCAGCAACACACTGTGAATAAGGAGCCTCAGTACAGGGCTGGTGCACCTGTCATTGCTGGAGGGCAAAGAGGCAAGTGGTTCCAAAGGGAACTGACCTTTTTCTTCCAGGCACTGAGTCAATCCCATATCCTAAGGCACACATTCTGCGTTAAAATTATTATAACTCTCCTGGCATTATGCTGAACAACAGACTCTGGTGAAAAGCTATGGAAAAAAAACCACAAAATATGGTGTTGATGGTAGTTTGTTTATTCTTTTTAATTAAGCCTTCATAGGAAATATGTTCTGTAATTTTGAAAAGCATCAGTAAAGTTAAATTCTCCTCTGATAAAGATGAATTTAATTAAAGTTTAAAATATAATTTTGAAGTCATTTGCCTGAATAGGCAGCTCTCTAGATAGCAAAATATTAATGACCATGTTTATCACTAAATGTGATTCACAAAAAGCCTGCATCCTTTTAAATTCTGTAATACTGTGTATATCCACTGTCTGCTACCTCAGCTGTATTTCTGTCCCTAAGATCTGATTTACAAATAGACAACTTTCTGTTAAATTATTCACATCTCATAATAATTGATGTAACAGAGTTGATCTTATGCTGGAGCATATTTGATCATAAATTCAATGAAAACAGCCACCATCTTTGTGATGTTTGTCCAGCTAAATCCTTCAGTGAATAAAATAATAAAGATGCCAGCTGTGTTTGTTTTATGCTCACTGCTGCAATAGGAGGCTGAAAATACAAATGAATAAAGGACCTAATTTTTCATGTTGGATTTATAAACTCAGAATCCTACTGTGAAGAATTTAAATTGAAAAAGTAAAATTTTTACTTCTGTCACATTCTTATAAATGTATTGTTTGCTTTTTTTGTCCCTATTGTTTGGGAATCTTTTAAAACAGAATAGTTTTAAAAGATTGATACCATTCGGGTACCTGTGGTATGGATATTTGGATATCCGTGGTCTCTGGTAAGGAAATCTTGTAAAAGTAGGTTAAATTTATGCTTTTCATTCCAACATCATTGCACTTTAAGAACGGACCATCACTTTTGCGTTGCCATCTTTGTTAAGATTTTATGGCAGTTTTGAAGTTCTGTTTATTACTACATACTGTTACCTCAAAAGTAATAGTAAACAGTATTAGTTTGTTTGCCTCAAACTAATTTCACTGCCCTAACATAAAAAAACAATCATGCTCTGGATCATTATTTGCCTTCCTTCAGCATTATGGCTTTTGCAAAATACTGTTACATTCCTTTTATTTCTTTCATATTTGATCCTTACAGTGCCCTTGAGTCAAGCTTTATTCGGCAACCACGAGGGCATGAATTTTCCTGGGATGCTGACAGATAGCGTTTGGTGAATATCATTTTTCTGTCAGCTACAGCCCACACCTGTGCTGCAGACTAAAGCAGAGCCAGGGACTATCTGCTGGCCCCGAGGCCATGTGGCAGACCTTGGCCACAGCTGTGCTAAGTAACACTTGGGCATGCATCTCCTGTGGGCTTTGTGGTCCCCATGCAGCTGCAGGTGCAGTTATTATTTTGGGGTTGTTCAACCTCAGGTTTTTAAATCAAAATTTCCAGAATAAGGTAAGACACATGTTGCAGACCGTAGGAATTGTGTTTTCTAGTGTAATATATGGCATACATTGGTCGTAGGAGCATAGAACCTGCTGCATTTTGGGAATGGTCCCTGGCATGAGTTGTTCCCTGGACTGTGTCCAGGAGTGAGTTTGGAGCATGCTGCTGACATGGGCCAGATAGTCCAGGGGCAATGTGGACACTCAGTAGTTGAGCAGTCAGGCTCTTTCACTAGCCCTGCTCAATTCAGCAATAAGGCCTCAACGGAGAGATTATTACTATTCCCTGTGCACGCCTGGGCATATTCCCCGTGAAGCTCCCTACTTGCTCTGTTCTGCTAGGATTCTTTGTAACTTAGGCCTGAAGTCTTAGAAAAAGAAAAATAAATATCCCTATCCTGTGCACCCATAATGATATATATATTTTACCTTTTTTCTTTCTGGCTTTTCCAAGATACTTTCTTGTCTTCCCAGCCAACTTTGTCACTGATGTTGATTATTGTAATAGACTTCTCATACCCTCTCCTGATCAACATCCTTCTTCAGATCATATGACAAGCAACCAGTAAATTCAATTTATATTTTTGTGTATTGTTTAATTCTCATCCCAACACTGTCTGTTTTACTCCATTATTTTTGAGTCCCTTCTTTTCAAAATCCTCCATAATTTTGCCTCTTCTTCTCTCTCTTCACAAAGCTCCTATTCCCTATTTTTATGTCTGTGATCCCTTTGTCTTATTTAAGCCTTCTCATGTTCCCTAGATGGTTCAGGCAGATTCACAACTGCTGCTTTCCTTTCTGGGAATCAGATGGGCTTATGCCTAGATAGTGAATTTATCAGTGGTTTGTGGTCCTTGACTCCAGGCTTCTTCTTCTCAGTTTGGAATCTGCTAGGACTTGTCAGCCTCAAATATCTGCTTTTGCAAAAGCTTAATGTTCACTCAGCACCCTAAGATGTTTATTTACCTGCCCATCCAATTCAACGTCAGCACACATGACCAGAGTTCCATGGATTCCACAATTCCATGTGGGCAATATCTTTTGAGAATTCGCCTGCTTTTTTGGATTGTTAGAAGTGGCCTGAGCTCTGCTGGCAGTCAATTTTTAGTGATAGCTGGCTCTTTGGGAAATCTGACCTTTAGTGATCACTATTATAGATAAAAAATTTGATTTTAGTTCTTAAATCATCTATGCTGATTTATGCCTAAATAGCAGTAACTCCCTGCTTAGCTGTCTCTCTTTCATGATACTTTGACAGGATAGGATTTGGAAAAACAGTTCAGGGTTGAGTTCTTCCCTACTGCAAGCCAATTTCTGAGTGTCAGCACTACATCTTCACACATGTATAAGTACAGGCACTTAAGATCCATGTATTTAAGTAATAGGTAGGTAAAATAGATAGAGTTTGAGACTTGTTGATTCACCCCCAAGATCTTTATAGATAAAAAGCATCAATTCATAGGTTAAATTCAAGCAACTTTTTAGAAAGACACTTCAATACAGGTATGCATGGATATGTAATGTTCCCCTTAAAAAAAACCAAACAGTTCAAAATAGTATTACATTTTCTCCAAATTGCACACTGGAGACACCACTGTTTTCTCCTTTCATCCTGGTCCCTGCATAAGAAGCCATTTTTCCCCCCCCCGTTCAAGTTCAAAGTCAAGTTCATACATTAACAGAAGCATATTTGTCTCTTAACAAGTATTACTGGCTTTGGTGTCAGACACTGGATTTTCAGTCTGACTGGTTCTCCCTACTCAAAGATGACCTAAAGTTCACTTTAGAAAGTTTCTATCTCCATTAATGTAAAGAGAAAATGGTGTGCTAAATCAGGAGTGTGGATCTGGAGAAGGAACAACACTTTCTACACCACAGTGTTGGTGTGAATGTGGTGTCCTACCCTGTGTTCTCTCGTGATGTCCCCTGAACCAAGTGCCTGAGGGTCAGGGAGCTGCAGCTAGATCTGTGTGATGTAAGTCTGTCTAAATGCAGACCTAATAATACATAATTAAGTGTTCTTGACTGCATAGCTTGAATACATTGCCCATATGCTCTCACTACAACCATTTCAGTCTCTTCCTCTCAGTCCTGCATCATTTCCCTCTGGTGTCCTAGCTTAGGAGGATAGTTGCAAAAAGACCAGGATGCCTGCTTTTACATAATTGCTCAGTCTCATTGGGTTCAGCCAGGCAGCTCATCTGCATAAAGTTAAATACATGCATATGCCTGGGGTCTGTCTTCCTGAGCTTTCCAGGCTTGGGGCATTCTCTCTGCCTCCAAATCTCTATCCGCCTTTAATGAGCTGTATAAATAAATACAAAGTACTCCTGTTAGTTCCACAGCCACAAAAATCTATTTTATTAGCTGAGAGGTATACAGTAATAGCAAAGATCAGACCCATGCAATGTTTTAGGCAGCAGTGGGAGGACAGGGCAAGTAGCTGCTTCCAAGTGGCTGACGGATCTGAGGCCCCAGCAAGACAGATTTGTAGGTTAACTCTGATAAATGATCTTTGGCTTCACTGACTAAAGCAAGGTCACCCTTCTCAGGGCACTGCCTTCGTGCTGCAACCTTGTAGCAAATTCTTGTTGAAGTACTGAGCAAACAAACCAGTTCTTATTTACATTATAGTGAAATTAAAGCTGCTTAAACCCAAGATGATAAAATATCGGAAAAGAGGGTAGAGATTCATAGAGCAGTATTAATGTTTATTTACTAGCACTTAGTTCTTTGTTTTGTTTGTTTTCCAAAGGTAATAGGTTCAGAAAGACAGCTGGATAAGGGAAAATAAGGAAGACTTTGTTTACTTCCCTAATGGATGCAGGGTGCACCCACTTGACAAATTTGAAATGCAGAGTTTGTTCTTTTTCTTCAGAATATCTTTCGCATGGATTTATTTGGAGAGAAGCAATTCAGGTTGTCAAGGATGGGGTGTGGAAAAACACAGAGATTTAACTGCATTGTGTGCCAAAGGTTTATTTCAGCTGTTTCTGTGTTGGGGGCTGGGGGGTACTCCCTCCATTTTTTATTTTTTTTTTCACTTATGTCCAGCCAGTAAGGAAATAAATATGTGAAGAAAGAATACTACGGAATGTTAACTCCACTGCTATATTTTCTTCCTTTTATCATGCCCCAAGATTCACTGAAGTTGATATAAATTCACCATGCCTTATTTTAAAAAGCATAACAGAAAGGCATTCTTCCTTTAAGAGTCAGACTGTAAAAGGTGATTTTCTTTCACTCAGTTTGGTTTAAGCCTGTAAAAAGCATTAAGTGAAAAATCTGATATATTTGTTAGGGCATTTATTGCATTACTAACTTATATTTTCAGTTCTCAGTGAAAGGTTTATAGAGAACATAAACCTTGAAGAGTTTTGTTCAGGATTAAAGTTATATTTTCTCCATTTTCTGGTGAAATAATAGCTCATAAAATGATTGGGGTGCTAGTAATTATTTTTAGCTCTGTTTATTTTCCAAGGTTATTCTCTTCAACTTGCTGAGGTGCGCACAGCCTTTAAAAAACATTCACCTTGATGAGAAGATTCACGCCCTTTAAAGAATTCCAGAATAATCAAAAGCTTCTGACTAGATGTCACCACTGTGTTGTTTTTCATTCATTAATTGCACTTACAGCAAACAAAGATCTTCCAGTAAACTGTAAATCTGGCATATTCAGTAGTGAATGTATTATGTAAGTAATGTACGTCTTACATAATTAGTATCTTTAATACCGGGTTAATTGGGATGCTGAAAGAATTAAAATAGTTGATTGGTGGTAGCATGTAAAAATCAAAAAGAAGTAATTACTAAATTCTTCCTGGGACAAAATAGTAAGGCATGTTCTAATTAAAATTTCTTAGGAAATACTTTTACTGGGAAATACCTGTATCTAAGAGAAACTGCTGAACACTGAGTGAAATAAAGTTAATTACTTAAGGTAGTTTTCTTTTAGTTTCATTACTTAGATCTGATTTTAAACAGCAGCAAAACACTGTACCCAGCAGTCATGCTGCGTAGACCATCACAAAATTCCTAGAAATTAAGTTATGTGATCATATCACTGAACATCACATTCTCAGCGGGGGTATGTTATCACTGCATGTACACTGTATGTTTGCTGTTCAAATAAACTTTTCACTTTAGTGTCTACCATGTAGGCTCCATAATTCTTGCTTCATTTGATGCTGCAGCAAATTCTGGCAAAAAAACATGCCGAGCACCAATTGTGAACCTTACTCTGCATCAGAATTGGAAAAAACAAGTAGGAAAAATATCTGCAATGTTGTCAATGAACTGTATAAGCAATCTTTCCACCCAAAGCTCTCAATAGTTGTGCTGGTTTTCTTTGGAAGGTTCCATAGCTCAGCGTATTTATTCTGAGGCATCAGAGCAAGAACTAGCCTGGGTAGCTCTCACAAAACTCAGACTTTTAGGTCTGTTGTATATTGACTGGTTCTCTTTAAGCTTAGGCTTTAAACATCAACTCCACCCAATTCAGTTTATAAAAGTGGTGTGTTCTATAATGGTTGTAATGTTCTGCTTCCTCTATGAAGCAGACCTTCCAATCTGGAAATCACAGGCATCATTGTGTTGAAGAAATATAGTAATACATCTGAAACAGACACTACAACACATCAAATGTAGTACAAAAAGAGTCAGGGAAAAATAGACTCATATCTAAGTTCTTGTCTTGAGTTGCATTCGGTGATGACACATACAAATGATCAAGTTGTAATTGAGCATAATGGCTATTGTCAAAAGTGAACTGCCTTGAGAGGCTGCTTCGCTTCATTGTCTAGCTTAGGTGTGACCAAACTGAGTCTCTGAAGCCGAATGTGATTCATGAGCAGTTTAAGCATCTTAATTCTCTGTTCTGAGAAGTTCAGGAGCTGCAACTATAATTTTGGTTTACCTACTGGATCAGTAGATCCTTTTAAAAATGTACCCAGTATATGCCATTATATGCCTAGGGCTGAATCTATATTAATTAAAATAGAAAACCTAGTTGTCTATGTTGTTAGAACCTTCGTCTGTTACATTCACCTTTTTTCATGAAATGCTATTCATCTTGGCTGCTTTCCGACCCATGGCATCTGTGCAACTGTCAAGTGAGAATTAGTTCAGACAGGCCAGGGTTATCATTACCTTCCTGGAATGCACTGAATGAACTTACCTACGCAGCTTTCCAGACAGGGCTCTGACCTCTGCTACATTGACATTAACAGCAATGCCAAGGAATCAAACACTGACACTGTTATTTTTATCTCTGTTCCATATCAGTGAATACTTATCATTGGTTGTCATGGCTTTTATTGTAATAATAAATATTTTAACCACCTTTTCAGTAGTTCAGTGGATAAAACTTTTGATGCTGTAATATGATAATATAATTAAAGGTCAAATTAATTAGATCAAACTAATTTTTGAATTTCCAAAGAGATCGTTTCATATGCCGCCATGGAAATCATGATGGTCTGAAGACAGTGGTGTGCAGTGTCGTGCAGGAACACAGAGCAAGGACGGACACTGGGAGCAGTTATCCATCTTATATGTGTTATAGCCAGTGCAGGCTTTGTCCCAGCCCATCCAAGAGCAGGATGTTATGCTAATGTGGCAATCTTGCTTCTATTCAGGTGCTGAGCTAGAAGTGTTCAATTAAATTGATGGCCTAGGGAGGCTGGAGACTGGACCTTCCCACCCTGCATGTGTAGAGAGCTCAGTGTTTCTGAATCAAAACTGTTGCCAGCATCTCAGTTCAGTTTGGGAAGAACAAGAGGGCCATCAGGTTTTTGGAGACATGTCTTTTCTAAGGAATGTGCACAACCCAGGACTGCTGTTGGCAACCCCATGCAGGTGTGGGGTACAGTCCCAACAGTGACATGTCACATTGTCTCTGTTTGATTGTATTATTTACGCTATAGTTTGGCTTGAAGTACCTCTATATTGCACTGTAGAGCAAATTCTGTATTTTGTGATTGATCAGCAACACGTAAAACACTGCTTCAGTGAGCCTTCAAATGGTTTTGTCTCTCTTTGTTCGTCACTTTTAGTCCTCAATACCCTTTGTGTAAAACACTGAAAAAATGGTAACATCTTTGCTCTGTTAGATTCTCATCTTGAGGTACTCCTTTATGCCTTCATCTGTATCAAAAGCAAAAAGGCTGCATCAAAACTTGCGTTCACTTGTTGTGGTGGTTTCTTGATGGCTAAATAAACTCTACAAAAGCTCCGTGGAGGCACACCAGGCGCGTTAGGGAAGCGGCTCCTGCACGCTGCAGCTGGCACGTCAGGTCTTTGAAGACGGTAGGTGTTCTCTGCATGGTGGTAACAACAGAAAAGGCTGCTGGAGTTCGTAAAAAGGAAATGCTGCTCAGATAGGCCCTGCTCTGATTCGTGTTTCACACAGCTGCTGCTGCTGCTAGGATCACGTGTGTATTCAGAGGTATAAACTATTAAGGCACACGTGGGCATTTCTGTAGCAGCTGGTTAGAAGACAATGCATTTGCAAAGAAAGTATTAACTACAGTGCATGGTGTTGTACAGTTTTGTACAGAACTCAGGAGAGGCTAAAGCCTGGGTTGAGGGGAAAAGGCTACTGTCCTCAAGCAGACTTGGGTGAAAATGGGGAATACAACCCTTGTGGCAGTGCATTGGGAGGTGAGGTAGTGCACAGCCCTGGTGTTGAGGGGACCAGAGCATCCTCTGTGAATTGAACTGTAAAGGTTGCCACAGCGGCCTGCCTGATTCACTCCAATTTGTTAGTTCTCTTCATACCATTAAACTTTAAAATCTGCTAAATGGTGTGATTGCTTAGGTTAACTGTGGTTTTGTCTTTCAGCATTCAGGTTTCAGGAGCTTGCTTAGAATAAAGAAACAGCTGAAATTTCCAATGGGAATTAGGTGTCTCACTCCTCTAGGCCATGCTATAAATGCCAGTTGAGAAATGAATTAATGATACACAAAGAATCATATCTTCACAAGGAAAATGTGCTCAGTAAATGATTTTTACTTTGGGAAATACTTACCTCTTGCTGCTAGGAGCATATAGACAGCGTATTATCTTCATTTGTTTTAATGCCCATTTGTCTTAATTATTAATGTGAATTTGAACTGCCTTCTTCATTGCATTTAAAAGCAAATCACCCCAGGTTCAGAAGTTCACTGCACATGCCCCAAACTCTTTTTTTCTTAAGAGCTTAAACCAAATTTCAGTGATCTTAGTCATGTTCTGCTTGACCAAATACTGACCTTCCTCTGCAGTAGAAAGACATTTAAGCCTGTTTTCTGAAATTAAATCAAATTCTTGTAATCCAATGAAATTTACAACTGCTCAAGTCTAGTCAGATTCATACGTATTTCAAGTGAGACAGGTTCATATGGTGCTTGTTTTTTGTGAGCTAAGGCTGTATACAGCATTTGGGATTAAATTGAAAATCAATGTGTTTCACAAGTGTCATCAGAGTAGGTGTGTAAAAATATCCCCAGTATTTCTCAAAACGATATCTAGTATTATTTAATGCTCATTGCCAAAAGTTTCTCTGTATTCTGCTGTACACCACATTTTCTGAAAGTATGTATGCTGTCATGGCTAGTAACTATTCCTCAGTGATTAGTGTGACAGTAAGTGAAGCGTGAATATTGAGACTTGCCATATCATGCATGCCAAGTTCCTATATGGCCCAACTGCTGTGAGACAAAACACGCTATTATGTTTTAGACACAAAGCCATATTGTATGAAATTCCATCCTGTCTCATACTGAAAGAGGTGTATTTAAAAATGAAATCTTTTTTTCTTCAGTTCTTTTTGTTAACTTCTGTATTAGGTATTTAACTACTGAACCCCATCAGAAAATTTAGCCCTTGTCTCTGTTGAGGAATCAGGTTTCAAACTTAAATCAGACAAATTGTTAGTGTATCAAGGAGGATATTTTAAAGACAATATTGGCAAAAAAAAAGGAAAAAAGGAGAGAAACAAAGCAATCGTTCCAATGTTCCAACTACAGAGCTTATGCACTAAATAGGGTTTTCCAAACAATTCTGATGTAGCAGATGTAATTTTAGTACATGATCATACAGTACATTTTTTATAAGTAAAGAATAACTTGTCTTTAAAGAAAACAGCAAAATTAGTCATGCATTCCACTAAGGCATCAGTTTTTAATGCTGAAAACCTTAGGAGCCCACATGCATGTTCCTTTTGCAGTGCCCACTGATTTCCATAAGCGACCTTTGCAGAAGACGTGAGTTTTGGAGAAGAATTTTTGAATTGCTGTGCAAAGCTCCATAAAGAAAATCAGAATTTTAATGTAGAACTTTAAAGATACAGCTGAGCTAGGGGAAAGTGGTGATTTGATCCATGAGTTACTCAGATGATCTTTAGCCTGTATTACACGAGAGGTGATACTTGATTGTTATGGTCCCTTCTGAGTTTGAAATCTATAAATGCTTGGAAACATAATACTAATAATGTAGCAATCTATAATAATACTAATAATGTGGAATCTTCAAAGCACTGACAAACAACTAACACAAACCCCACACCCCCAGAACTACTTGGAATGTGATTAGGTCAGATAGATCTAATAATTATAGCAGACTGAACTATTTTTGCAGATTGTGCAATGAATTTAGTCTTCTTTCTATTTACTAATTATAAAACTGGTTCTAATTATGACTGATTTATTCATAATTATTTAATTAGTTGATGTGATTATTTTGCAGCCATAGATATTTTTGTTGGATTTCTATTATATTAATGTATAATCTGCTGATTATTTGACATTTATTGTTGGTTTCTCAGCTGATTTCAGTAAAAATGTATCTTTTTTGTGTCTAAACTGGGAAGGTGACTGGCTTTCTAAACTGTTCCTATTCAAAACACTTTCAATTTATATTAGTTTTTATGAATTTCTTGCCAAAAGATCTTAGCAATATGCCAGGTACATTAGTGACTATTACTGCAGTAAAAATGTCAGCATCACTCTGTTTGAGGGGCTACAGATGTCATCCGTAATGTCACCTGCAAGTCAAAATTTGTTGATGTTTGAATGTTATTTTCTTTTGCTTTGCTTTGCCTTACCTAATTAGCATCACTATATGTATGGACCAGCTAAGGGATAGTGTAATTCTTACACTGGAGGGTAATATTTCACTACTTAAGTGAGTGCATTTCTCTGAATTAACAGTAGTTCTCATTTAAGACAGAGCAGGTTTACTATAGTTCCTAAAAAGCTTGCAGCTATCTCTGTGGGGAAAAATTACTTTGGTGAAATGGTTTGACAGAACCTCTGAACAATTAATTGGTGCAGGGGGGATTAGGACTCAGGCCTCACAGACTCAATACAATCACCATTCCATGGAAATTTTGGATAGAAGAATTAATACCAATTGTCCTTGAATATTTCCTCCTCCTTTTCCTTTTCTTTGTTAATAACAACCTTTTGTCTTGGTATTTTGCTGTGTTCTGTAATGAAATTATCAGTAATTGTCACAGAAGTTTACTGAATATTTACAACAATCTGGTAGTTTAAATAGTCTGGAATTCTAATTTATGATGTAATTTATAAGCAATGAGTCTTTCATTCAAGGTATTTTTCTTTTGTCACAAACTGAAAAGGAAAACAGAAAAATATGTGCCCATCAGAAACACTGGAGTTCAGCATCTGTTTAGCCTGTAAAAGCAATTCTGAAATCTAATCCTGGGAATTCAACGAGATTAT